>JBBPLL010000141.1:0-58301 GCA_038089755.1 Leccinellum rugosiceps | reverse complement strand
TGGCGAAAAGTATAGTGATCTACTTTTCGTGCTTCCCAGCATATTTACGGAAAGAACAAAAAGGAACGAGAAAGCACTGAAAAGCCATTGAAAAAGACGGAAAAAGCAACTGGTGAATCTGCTGATGGAGCTCGCAGTGATACTACTTGAATAACGCCCACTACATTTGTCACGGGTCAAAAGAAAATGCTTCAGTTATTGAAGCAAATATATTCAACTATCGACGTGAATACAATTTCATGCAGGAATATATTAATACATCGTAGGAGTGATAACATTGTCAGAAGACGATAGCGAGATAGCGTACGGCGTCGCGTCGGCGAAGGAGGTCGCGACTCGCGATTGCCTTATCGGGCTTCATCGGAATTTGAACAATTTGCTGATGTTGAAGTCACTACTACGCACTGCCACCCGGAGCAGTAGACCCTTGGACAAATCGTACCACCTCTTCTGTCTCTTGCTAGTAAAAAAAAATACGATCCCACATGCCTTACCGGTATCCCAACCCCCTCGTAATCGAAGTAACAACCGTAGAGTTCAAAGATAGCGAGTACTCCCGGGTTATTCACCGGTTCTATTTCTCCCCCGACTCGGAGTCTGCCGCGGAGTTTGGCCCGGGGATGCAGAAAACTAATGGTCAAGCAGACGATACTGTAACTTCCCGAGCCACCAGTATACACCTCGTTGTTCATCCCACGTCGATTCAGAAACTCCTTTACGATGACGATCAAGCATCATAACGCGACTCGGTGAACCCCCCCCCCCCTATTTAAGGAAACCGTTGATGATCTTGCCTGCCTTGACATCATTGCCTTGGTTGACGCTGTTGAAGCGTCCATGATTCGTGACGAACACTATGAGTACTTTTGCTTCCGAGATGACAGTAACCTTGCCCACATTTGTAGGCGTAGAAGGGATGTAAATTCTTATAGGGCAGATGCCAGTACAAACCCTACTCGATAGTGTTTGCATACTATTCTCTTGCAACTACTTTCAACCAATAAAAAGGCGCACTTGAACGCTCGAACGTCCAATTTTCTGTGCGACACCCCACACATCTATTTCAGACGGAGTGACAGATCCTGCAACTTCTGGAACTTTTCCATGTGCGCTTCACAGAGCGCCGAAAACAAAAACTCATGTTCTGAATTATGATCGGCGACAAGGTTGTGTGCAATTTCGTGGGCAAAAGTAAGGAACCTGGAAGATTCAGAGCACTATTAGTCGTATCAAAGGATACTAACACATGGAACGAACCATACTAGTGCCAGAGCTCGCTGTTTTTTGCCTTTCTTGACATTCTCATAGTCTCGTTGGGGATCCTAAGTGTTTGATATCGCTATTGAAATCGGTTTTCACTCACGACATTTCTCAAAGTAATGAAGGTTGAGGTATATAGTTGTTTCGTAATTGAATGCTATAGATCTAGCAGCATGATAGAATATGCGATACGACTCGGTGGAGAGACCGTAAATTTTGGCAATGCGCTGGATGATATCCAAGAAGCGGGTGATCAATTCTTGTGTGCATATATGACCTGCGTCGACATCAGGAATGGCTGTTTGAGAGGAAGGGGCGTTCAGCACGCAAATGCGTTGTGAAACGAGGGTTACCTTTAGCCACATGGACCTCCACGCCCAGTACTGTACCTAGCCATCCAATAAGCAAAACGAAAGAGAAAGAATGCTGCAACCTTACGAAGGTATCGTAAATCGTCCGCTGACGTTGAAGGGTCACAATGGCCGTTTTCCATGGATTGTTTCATGTTAAGATCGCTGTGGCGATGGGGTGGCGCCGCCTGGCCTCCGCAGTTGCACGCCTGGATCGCTGCTGTTACGGCGGACTCTGCCCAACCAATGAGATGATATTGGCCAAAAAATCTGGTTGCTCACCCATGCGCTCCTGATGCTTCACTAGACTGAAAAGCATAGATAAGTAGCTGTGTATCAGGAGATTCGCGGAAAACAAGCGTACTCGTGAGACTGGCAAATGTCAGTGGTGGTACCAGCTAGGGCGACTCCCGGGCCCATAATAGCCCTAGCGCCGACAGAAGGCGTCGAGGGAGATGCATTCGTAGTGGGTTGCTCGTCTGTGGTCATGGGATCGCCGTCCGTCTCTTTCGTCACGCGGTGGCCGGAGATCACTGGATCAATTGTAATGGCTGAGTCCGCAGCGCCAAGTAACCGCCATTCCTCCAGCCATCGGGAAGGCTCGTCGACTGCGTATCAATTACGGGATGGAAGTCAGCCTCATGCGCATCGTTTAGCTCGTTTAGATCTGACTGACCTTTATATCCTCTTTGCTCCAAAATGTTGCGCGGCCCAAGGCAAGTCGTAAGAAATTCGACGTCGGGACGGTTTTCTGTACCAAGAAACACTTTGCATAGCGAAGCTGCAAGGCTTTTGCATCCTTCAGCTAAAATAATCGAAGGAATGGCCTACGAACACACTTACTCGTGCTTGTTTTCCTCTACTTGGCGAGTAAGCCACAGTTGTATCGTATTTGATGATTCGTAGATCACGGTAGCCGACACCTGGCGTTTTTCCCTGGTTTCTTCCTCTCCAACGGTGAGTGTTCTACAGACGAACAGCCTCTGCCAGACCTTAACAGTGATGTTGTTGGCACCGGAGAACCGGGATCCCGATGTTCCAGGCTTGAGATGCGAATAGTTGCAAAGGAAGATGGGTAACCTTTCCAGAACTAAAGTTCGATATTTGGAGCACATTTGTCGGTCTTCTATTGCGCCAGATGCGTCGTGTTGGTCTTGAACAGCTGTGGTAAGGTATTGGCACCCGAGTGAGATATAAAAGTCTTCACATTCAGTCAGTAATGTGTGTGGATGAGGCCAAAAAATGCAGTGTCCTCACTTTCCAGTTCACGAGGCATATCACGAGGTGCAATAACGATGGAGTCGGCAAACTGATGCAAGGTTTGTACGTCATCCACGATGTCAATTTCGTTGGGTTTCCATAGCCCGTAGGATTTCTCCGAGTCTGGTGTCCCAGTTTCCTGGCATGGCCGTGAGCCAAGTAAAACAGGCTGACGCTTCATCTTGTATTTTGTTTCGATGCTGATGCGACCGGGATGGGAAGCGAGGTATGCGAGTTCTTTCAAGAATCTGTGTCCTTTTCAACGAGTAGCACTAGTTCAGATACTCTATGCTTACCGTTTCCATCCAGCGAGTTCAAGGACCTCCTTGGGATTCCTGATCAGCCTCGTTGCGACATCTTCTTCGGTAGGATAGTTCTTTGCACGGCAAACACGCAAAAATTTATCCCCAGCACCAAAGTCGACAAAGTGAAATAACTTTGAGTATAGGTCGTCCTTTGTGCCCCCTCCTAAGTAGCACTCGACAGGAGTCAACATTTTGTTGTCTCCGTGAGTGATCTTCGGAACTATACACAAGCGGGAAATGCGGTCAAGGTCACTCTGCTTAAATCCTAAGGTAACATCAAGCTCGTTAAACGACCATCATGAATGCAAGGGATATTACCTACTTTGAACATGATGGGACAGAATTTCGAACCACTGGCGAGCAGTCTCTTCGCTGAGTGGATCGTTCTCCACATCTGTGAGCCGTTGAAGGATCAACGAGGAAGGTGGATGTTGCTGTATTCCCAGAAGTTCGAGCACACTCTTTTCATACTCGTGCTGAATGACAGGAAAACCAAGTTTTGCCCACTGTTTGTCTATGAATACCTGATACGAAGCCCTGGTTGGCAGGATGAAATATAAGAGATGCACAATTTCACATACCTCTCCTGGCTTTCTAAAACCAACGCCGTCCATGATCTTTGCAGGCACGAATGTAGTATTTCGAGACTTGTCGGGCTTATAATCCAAATACTGAGATCGGAGGTGTTTGCACAGGTAGCCGAAGGCAACCTCGCCGACTTCAACGTCCTTTGAACACAGATTTATGATCTCGCCCAGAGGTGGGAAGCGACGCAAGCCAAGATGATAAAGTAGTTTGACCTCTAAGCGAAACCTCGGTCAGTTTTCAGACTTGATGTAGAAGACCTACCTTTGTGGGATGTCAATGTATCCTGCCATTCCGCATTGCCACCCCAATCTATAAGGGGTAAGCCAAGTTGCTGAAATATGTCTATTGGCGGGTAGAGCTGATCGAGGCATCGCAGTTCGCTACCACCTTCTTGGTCACCTTTTGTGGCGAAAATGGGAGATGATCTCAGGAACTCAGTGTCCGAGTTACTAAGGTTACCTCGCTGAACGAGATGATAGATGATATCGGATGTTTTCAACCCTTTCCTGAAAATTATCGATTTGGTCAACATACTACTAAGCATGCAATGTATCAGCTCACTGTGCCAAAAAGAGTTGTTGTATGGGAGGATGTTTCCTGACTCCCAACTCAAGAAGGAGCTGCTCCATATCGTCACTGATTTCATGACTCGAAGAAAACTTGACTATCGGGAGATTGAATTTGGTGACGTTGGAGCTGGGAAGACATGATTCCTCGGGGATACGTAGGCCATGGGTTGTTGGAATACACTTCTCGCTTGCAAATACTAACTTGGCTACTTCGCGTACATCACCCCTGGACGACTTGGACCATGGGGAGCAAACAGAACGCAATACATGTTCAGCCCAACCGATTGATCGAGTAAAGTCGTATTCTGGGTTGGTCAATCTGACTTCTTGGAAAGATATGTGACGTAGCCAGTCAACGATCGTAAACTCTCTCCAGTTGAACTGCCGGAGCCTCATAGGAGGGATGGTTTCAGTAATTTGGCGGGGTATCACTGAATATGGTAATGGACTCTTCGGCGGGATGTAAGACCCATGATTTTTGGGGTCAATAAAGTACTGTACGGAGGACAGTGGGATATTTTTTCCGTCTGCATCCCGATAGCGAGCGACTTTTAGTAGATGGGCTGTTCCGGCGGTCCGTTCACGGAGCATCCATTGGAGGAAGGCAACAAGCTCGCCAGTTGACCCGTCAAGAGGGTGATGTTGTAGATCATTTTCAACATCTGAAGGTGTTACGGGTTGTATTTCCTGCTTATTTGGGTGTGCTCTGACAAAGTCCACCGCTGAATTATTGAAGTGTGATGAAAGCATCGGCACATCCTTCAGGAATATCTCGCAGTCTTCATCAAACCGCCTGATATCTGAGACTTTCCGTACGCCAGCAGAAGAGAGAAGTCGTAGAGGAGATGTAGTGCATGTATAGAACGATTTGCAGAGCTTTTCTGAGACTTTGGGTGAGGGGGTGGTGGGGCGAAAGGTAAAGAATTTGAGCACGTGAATGAAGCGCTCGCGTAGCTTGGCGAGATCAGAGGTAGTAAGACCTTTGGGCTTAGCATCCTATTCGCTTTGAATCCCAGAGAGCTCTAGCTCATAGATAGCACGTGATAAGAATCCTCCGAGATACAATAGTTCATTATTCCATACTAAGGGAGTGATTGTGATGGCAGTTTAGCCTTTTGCCTGTTGAGAATGAAACGAGGTACATACCAGCAATATTCTGGTCACTTGGATCTCGAATGAGTACTTTCATCTGCTATTCAGATAGAGAAGAGCTTACACCAGATCTATAGATTCACGCTCGACAGTGGGAATAAACTGCGAGGCCATATGACCACAGATACCCGTTGTTTGGCGGGTAGAATGACCCTGGAGAAAGACGTCAACAAATCTAGTCGACGAGAGCTTTGTAATGGTCTACAGACAATGAAGATCGTTGAACACAATGCCTCTCTAGTTAGGGATCGGTGAAAGTGTTTCTCGCCCATGCAAAGAACACATACTTGGCCAAATCGGCACGAAGCCCTTGGAATATACTTTCATGTCGTTTATCCACGAAGCTCTGATCGTACTCATCCTTCCCAGTCTAATTGTAGTCAATCTATAGGTGCTGATATTCAACTGCTCAAAATAAAAACCCACATATATCAGGCTATAGTCGACTCTAGAACATTGCTCCTTAACCATACACCGAGATAGTTCTTCTGCGAGCTCTTTGTTCATCTTGACGTTTGCAGTGATGGTGAATACACTTAGATCCAATTTTGTTTCACGAGGGGTAGAATCCACAATTTGGACAGATTGGATGGTTATTGCTGGTGAAATGCCATCTCAGAACATGCATTTTGCAGGATGAATGAGACTTACGACGACGTCGAAGTTGAAGTGATTCCAAGGTCATTGTTTTCGAAGGATCGGCATCCTTCAGCGTAATGGGAAGTCCGATAGGTACAGTTGTCTGTTCAGACTTGCTGATACGGCCAATGCAATCCGCATTCCAAAAAACTCGAATATCACTCAGTTTTGCCATGAAAGTGATTGACGTTGCAAGAAATTGCAAAAAATCGTTCCTATCTGGCATTCGAGCAGGCTTCTGGAGCGGAACCTCGATTATCGCTCCTCTTTCGTTCGTAGAATGTCCACTCGAGTGGAAGTATAACTAGTTTTTGTGTGAACATGTAGCCTGTCTGGATGGATGGACCCTTACAAGACCTGAATCGTGGTCCCAATAGAACACCACCTTACGCCCTTCCACTCTACTTATCGTCAAACACATTGAGGAAGATAACCAGGACGCACCACCAGAGAATAAAACGGGTTGATCAGTCACAGAGAATACCGTGTAGAAACCTACCAGATAATATTGACTCAGAAATTGCTAGATTTCGAATAGGTGGCCGACTCATCAACACCGAATGCGCCAACCTTCCCTGAGTCAGGGTTACCATTGGCTAGACAACGCAAGTTGCATGAAAGTCTATGTGTCGAGAAATAGGTAACATCATACCGATCTCCGTAAGTCGTTTCCAATCAACTTCCCCGAACGGCTTCCCGGTGTTCTCGAAGGTCCATTTAACCATCTAGAGAAAAGAATGAGGTCAATACACGTTAGGTGCATGGTTTCTTACATCAAAAGACGCATTAGTTTCAAAACGAATTGTGACAGCTTCAGATTCCGCATCATCCGCGTTCTGAAGGAGTTCTCGGAACACTGGCCAGATGAAGTGAAATCGGAAATGCTGTCCAACAATGCAATTACCGATGACGCTTGCAGGCAAAATCGTACGAGTAACGAGCGAGGACTTTGCGGACCAATGCACGCTGATTAACCCAGACTGGACCTCTTTTCTCAGCAGTACGGTCGTGATCGGGGGACATTCTGTTCGTTCAGAGCGTCGATATAGTGGAATGACAGTGTTAGATTCCGAGGATATATAGGTGGAGTGAGATCGCTGACTTTGGTGATACTAGTATCTCCATTGAAGTAATACTGAGTTTGGAACCGCCGTGATGCAGGGTGATCGAGCGATCGATTACAATCGGACATGTCCGATTTCTCCGAACTTCAAGTCACACAGCCCCACGTCCTCATTAGCCAATCTTGTACCACACACTAGCATACCTTACGATCTAATGCGTCCATCAGGTAGAGTATAATTCCTCTTTCGCCCAGCGAGCGGCAGCGGCACCACCACGTGGAAACGTGATGGCAAAGGTAGCATTTCCAGGTTTCTCGCTGTGGTTACTTGCTGTAAGTCTCGCGATCCATGCTGAAAGAAAGCACACACGATCAGACGGTTTCTCCCAGTCTAGGGTTGAACTGCATATTTTTCTTCTTGTGCCTGACACGACATGAGTTCCTACGACATGATCGACGCTGACGCGGACGGACCTACATTACTCGGTGGTTTCGGACCTGAAGGCTTTCCAGTGCCAGTACCACGCTTGACCTCCAGTGCTGGTATCACCGTCGTGGCCTTCACCTGCACGAGGTCTGGCTTTCGACTTCTTCCGCAAGGAAAGATTAATGATAGCATCTGCGAGCCCAATGGGCAAATTAGAACACCTACAGTTCCACAACCCTTCCGACCGTTTACTAAGATGATAGTTCAGGCGAAGCATGTCCATTAGCCTTTTGAGGAGTACTCGCTGGTCTACGGCGACTTTCATGCATTGTCAAAAATGCTCTGTTCGAGGCATTCATGTTCTCTGCTGACTTGGGTTGAATGTTGGCAAGGCAACGAGGCTCAGGGACCGCAGGTTCTCTGATACTCTTTTTCCACGAAGGAACCGAGATGACGGCGCAGCATCGCTATGCCTCTCCGAATGCGTCTCTAGGGTGGAAGTCGTGGGCGGCCTGGAGAATGCGATGTTGAGAGAAGTGGTGGTACCTGATTCTCATGATGGATAGACGACGTCGGTGAGCATGCCTTCCGCAGTATCGGAACGGTAGCAAAGTCAGAATGAATGATCATAAACCCTCGTCATTGTTAAGTAAACTGGTCGTCAGTTGTGGATGTGGTGTGGGCAGGAGCTCGACCTGTGCCTTATACAGACATGCTTTGAAGGGACACGAACGAACTTGTACCTCCAATGAGTCAGCATTGCTGTCCGACTGGGATTCCACGAGTTCTTTCTGGTGTACATTGGATTTCAGGACGATAACAACATTGTTTCATAGTACATACCTTGATAGCACGCGACGGCCTGAACTCGTGCGGCACATTTTCCCATTCACGTACTCCACGGCGAACTCAGCCTCCACTAGCTAGGTTCTCAGCTGCGCGAATCCGTCCCCTGAGCATGATCCGTCTTCGTTTGTTTGAAGCCTGGTCTGCCTTTGAACTCGGGCTCGGGCTCCAGAGGCTCGGGGAAGGCATAGGTATCTCGGGCCGCATGGGCTAGCGCAGTGACTGGGTGGGGGCATCCAACTGGCAGCGCGACCTTGCGGCTGGTACTCATTTGCTTGCCCTAACTGAAACCCTCGAGGAGATGAGTACCTCACATTATGTAATGCTTCGCCGCTCCAACTGATGAACGACGCCCCGCAAGACGTATACGCAAATAACTTGCGACAGAAATTTGGTTACCCTCTGCGTTGCCCCAATCCAAACAGCCGAGAGGGCCTCCGTATTGGAGATGTTGGAGATGTTGACAACAACGGCGCATTCCAGGTCCTCTGCAATGTACATTGCCCATCGCGTGCAGACCAATTCCAGGCGATTCTGTTGGACGAGAACCTGATATGCACAAACGCTACTGCTGTCCTCCCCGGACACTCATTCTTTACTGGCGTCAACCAGGATATAAGTCAGGAGAGGTACCTTGCACCGTTGTCATGGTCAAATTCTAACATTTACAATATCTTGTTCAGCGGCATTTACAATTTCACTGCAACCGCTGAGAAGGGTGCTATACTCATCCTCCCATCAGGTGCAAAACTCTGTGACCTTCAGGACCGACAGAAATTGGACGAGTTTCGCGATCTTGCCATAAAGCATGCACGTCGTTGGTGCGATTCCGCTCGTCATGACTCCCTGCACTTGATTACTGGCCTTTATCAAACGAGCTCATGGACTTTGGGATCCTTCTATGGCCGTCGGAAGGTGGATCGTAAAAAATCCTTGTACAAGAATCAGTTAAGCAAGATGACCTTGCGGCCTACAAATGGAAGTCTGAGTTTCCGAACCTGGATCCCCAGTCGTGTCGCAAGAGTAACAAGTTCGAGAACCAGACCATTCTCATCAAAGGTTTCAAGATGAAAGTCAGACAGAACCTGGGGGTTACCATTGTGGGGCCAACACAGGAATCGCAAAATTGCTTCACACTGCTTCTCGAGTATTTCAAGTATCTGGCATCGCAATTTGGAGTGATTACAATGCCGCCCATCACAAGTAAGGCCTTTTCATCATTTCATACGTCATTTGATTGTGAATCATGGCTTGTTGTAGGTATCGATCCCTATCCGGATCTATCTCGAGTCCGTGTAATCTGCCAATGTAGTATTTGCAAAGACTCATTTGTTATTCAGCAATCTCATCATTTAGATATCATCAATGATTACCTGTTAGAGGTTCGTGCTGTGAGCTAACTTGAAGGTACCACACTATATTGATTGATCGTTTGCATTAGAATTCCGACGCCGATGTAGTCATTACTCATGATGACGTTTGGATAGAGATGTTGGAAAAGGCATGTAGTGTATGTTTCCTTCGCATTCAGATACGAACCATTCCTCTAGTTGGAGTCGATGGTGATACAGGAAAGCGAACTCCTGGAACACGTAAAGGGAGAATATATTCACCGCTCTGGCAGTAGGACGTTTTCCGTTACCATATCAGTAACTATTGCTAAGTTCTATCCTACCAGATGCAATTTGGCTGCAGCGCCCACTGTAAGTTTACATGCACTGGCGTTCGGCTCTTCAACTAAGCTACATTACCAGTGAAGATCCCAACGGTGCACTAGTACAGGAGACCGCATGTTCCGAGTCGCGAATTGTCATCACACGTACGAGCCTTTCTTGCACTCATTGCGTAGAGGTGACAACTACCCCACAGATATATGTGCCGAAAATATCATTTTCGGCCTTGGATATGTTCCTGTTGGATTCTTTGTTCACGTTGAGATCGACGGTGGTATTTCCTGGTGGACTGAAAATAAGCCTGCACTGGTGGATGATCACAATATTGAGTGGGATGTCCGGATCTACTTGTGCGACACTATCCTGGTTTTGCCCTGCGATTATCCGTGTTACTCATGACTTGTCAGGCCGTCTACTCCATCCACCAAGGTACGATTGATTCTTTACACATCTTTCGAGTTCTCCCCTGTGTTAGGAGGTGGAGAGTCTCTTGGCATATTGGAGATGCGTGTGTCGGATTCACTCGAGCAGACTACACGTAAGGACGAAATTTCTGTATATCTGCTGCAAATTGACATGGTTCTCAGCATTCACGATCAAGGAGTCCGTGTCACAGTCCTTATCACTCCTCATTTCTGTGCAACGATGGTATGGTAACTACGGCATATCTAGTTGTGTCGACGATAGTGTAGGTTGAATATTACTATCACCGTGCTCTTTCTGAAAATTTATCTTGTAGGACTGGAAAGAGCGTTCAACGCTCCCGGATGTCACGAATCTGACAGATAAGGGGCACCGCGCTCTTCTTAGCTACTACAGAAACCACAACGAAGAAGATCTCACATCCTCCGTTACACATTTTACCGGAGCTCTAGAAAAATGCCCCAAGGACGATCCTCGTCATGTCGTTGCCCTGTCGAATCTTGCTAAAGCACAATTTCTCTCTGATCAGTTTCACCACGCAGACCAAAACTTTCATGATTCCACCTCGTTGTTCAAGGAAGCACTGAGGTTGCGCGCTGGTGACCACCGGGATCGGCCTATGACGTTGTTATATCTATCACAAGCTCTTTTGTATTATCGCGCAAGAGGACTCCAAGAGCCCGAAAGCACACTACACGAATACATCTCAGAGCTCGAGAGAATCTGTCCTCGGGATACTCATGCACGCCGTGCCGCAGACCTAGTACTGCAGACATACGAACTCGATGGACCGCAGACCTCTGGCGACTTGAAGAAGCTTAACGAGTTGATTCCAAAATGGATTAGAGCCGCAGACGAGGTTCCGGAGGGTTATTTCGACAAACCCGTCAGATTGGATAACATCGGTCTCGCGTTGCAGCGACGCTTTCAGGTGTGCCACGATGCCACTGATCTCTTGAGAGTCGTCGAGTGGTTTGGAAAGGCTGTGCAGATTACCCCTGATGGTCATGCGCAAAAATCCACTTATGCAGATCAGCTCAGCGATACTATGTATCAATGGGCAACAGTGGTACTGACCAGTTCCTCGGTCAGAAAGGCATTGGATGCTGCAGCTAAGGTATGTTTCACTTGATAATCTAGAGTAGATGATAATTCCCGCTCCTTTCAGTTCAATATTCCGAAGTTACATATCTATCGGGGGATCTGCGATGTTCTTGAAGGCAGTGATCGCATTCTAGAAGCGATCGAATGTTGTCGCAAGATGCAAAATGAACTATTCGAGATGCATACCCTCAGTGAACGAGCGACGTGGGAAGTTGGTGAGAGTCTTTGAGTTGTAATGGTGACAGTGAGAATAATTTAAGAATCCCCTTCCCCCAGATCTCCAACGTTGTGTCAAGAAACTCGAGAAAAACGCCGACATCTTGATGGAGTCATGGGACCTTAACACAGCCATCGAATGGTACTCGATCGCTCTCTCTCTCGACCCGATAGACATCGGTGATATCATTGTCAAGTGCTGCAGGGCGTGCTTGTTGGAATAGGTATGGTTTGGTTTGCACATCAGGTCGGATCCAATTCAGTTTGAGGTTCGAAAGTTCCGTGTCTATCGGGCGCTCTGCGATGATCTCGAGGGCAGCGATCGCGTTCCGGAAGCGATCGCGTGTTTCCGCAAGATGCGAGTCGAACTATCGGAGAACAGCATCCCCGATGAGCGGGTCGAATGGGAACTCGGTGAGTGGTTGCAAGGACGCCACTGAATCACATCTGAGGACCTCCCCAGATTTTCGACGACGTTGTGTCGACTTTGTCAACAAAGAAGGCAATGGAGCAATGGACTACAAGGATCACGAGTCGGCTCTTGGATACTACTCCTGTGCACTCTCACTTGACCCGACTAACGCCAACATCGTCGTCAAGTGCTGCGAAGCGCGCGCAGGGTTCTTGGAGGATGAATTGTTCGATACTACCAGGGTATGAATCAGCTTGTGCTTCACATAGGTTGATGACGGTGACCGTATGGTCAGGCTATTGGGCGTGACCCGTCGCTCCACAAAGAGTACATGAAAAAACCTGATCTCATAAACGTTGCCAGGGTATGAATATATTCAATCATTGCGCCAAGTTGACGGTATTGACGGTACAAGGCAAAGTCACCCTTCATTCCTCTTTTGCCATCCCCAGAGATTATGGACCAGCCTCCTCTAATCCCCACACCTGATGATCAGGAATCCCCATCTTGGGCACACAAGCCACCACTTCCTATGACTTATTCCTATTCGCCCTCCGTACCATATACCACGACACCCTTCATACCTAGCTTACCCAGTACCCCTGACGCTCAGCCGAATACCGACCCCCCGGACTCATATTTCCCTGCCCCAGCCGCCCTCCCTCTTTCCCCCACTGTGTCACCTTCAACATACGGTTGGCCACCTGGCCCTCCTCATATCGTTTCCGCTGACTTGCTATCTGATGTCATTTCCCCGAGGACCACCTCAACCATTGGAGGTAGGGGTATCGGATTCGGAGGTGGAATCGGACGTTGAAGTTTGTGTTCAACCTCCGAGTGGTCTTCCTTCGCCGTGGCAGCACCCAACGCTAAGCAAGACCGATTACATGAGTGCCTTTGCCGAAGGACTGCACGGTACGTTCCTTAGTCATAGAAACTTGAACTATCCCGTCTTTGCTCACGCAGTATGGCCATCGCACAGACGGACCCGTCCTGGAGCCATTTTTAGTCAAGGCCGTCGGGGCCATTGTCAGCCTCAACCCGCTTCTTGCCCCACCATCGGACACGCAAGGCGATTATCTCCGGCGGAACATGCTCTTCTTCACAAGTCACTGCCATCGGACAACCGAGTCCCGGCGATCTTGGGTGAAGGGGCGGAATGCGCCAGCGACGCACCCTCGACTGACTCATGTCCACATCATCTCCCACTCGTTCCCATGGATGATCCAGGTAGATGCGCAGAACCCCAGGCTCGGCGTCACGTGCGGAGAGGTGCTGGACACGATCTCTGCATACATGTACGGAAACATCGCCAAGCGCGAGTACGAAAAATTCCCCACAGCGCGGAAGCGTCAGATCTGGGAGAGCCATCAGTTCATCCGCTCCATGGACCTGAACACGCCCGGGAGCAAGCTCAGGGAGGAGGGTATAAAGCGTCTGGACTGGCTCGGCACGAGGTCGCGCTTCGGCGGGCTCGTCAGCAACGATGCGTTCGTGAAGGACCACCGCGGGGAACTGCTGCCGTGCACGTTCGAGCTTAGGTGTCTGCCGAGCTATCCGTTTTCGGTGGAGCTGCGTGAGCAGCAACGGAGGCTACAGAAACTGCGCGCTCTACGAACACCAGCTGCCCCGCGATCAGTCTTGGATGAAGACAACGACGATTTGTTTTTGCCGCGACTGCTGTGATATAATGAATGAGGCTTGGATTCATTTATCACAGATTATAGTCCAGTTAGCTTGTTAGGAATGCGCGGTTTAGTTCTCGTCCATCCATGGATCTCTCCCTTTATCGACCAGGATTTCTCAGGCGGCGTTTCGTCAGTCTGATCTAGAGACACGCGCACTCCGGCTCATCATGATTCGGCTCAGCAGCTGTTCGGTAGGCTGTTGCCTGCTTTACACTGGAACTCGCAGTAGCGACGTGTCGTGACAGACAGTTTCATGGGGGTGCAGGTTCGAGCATAGACGCCGTTAAAGGAATTGATGGCGAACATTCGTACGGTCGACGTGGGATAGTCCAAGTCGTGCACGCATCGATGGGCATTCAGTACTTTCAACGTTCAAGCCAAGCCCGGCATTCAACTTGTTTTTGTACATACCCAAGGAATTTACGATAGGATATCCTTGTTAGAATAACAACTAATATGTCTTGGTACGGACTCTGGTCTCAGCCCCCGAGGCGTCTAGTGCGTGAGTGTGTAGTGTGTAGTAGGTTCGAACGGCGGGGTGTCTGCGTCGTCCAATCTAGGCAATCTCAGTTACCAGTGTCGTACTAGTAGTAACCAGCCCCCAACAAGCCAGTCGCCGATTCCTTTCTTGCCCCTCACAGTGTCCGTCTGGTTTCATGTTCTGGAGGTATCTCGTTTCGCTCACTCTTGGTTACCGCTTGCCTGACAAATTTTCCCCCTCGTGCAGATTCGGCTTCCATAACACGTCTGCGATAGACAGTCTCCTGGACAAGGACGATGTCTCGCTGGAAGCCATACTAGACGAGGACGATTTGCTGCAAGAATGTAAATCTCAGAATACGAGGCTCATCGATTATTTCCAGCGCGTCGATGTCTTGAAGCGCTTGTTGGGCTACGTCACCGGTGAGATCGAGGGTGCCGAGGAGAGAGGCCGGTACAAGTGCGTGTTCGTTTTCGTTTCGAGCGTCGTCCAAGTCTAATGACACAAAGATACCCGTACGTCGCAACGGAAGTGCTCTGCAGCGAGATTTGGTCTATCGTCGAAACCTGCGTGAACCACAGCGAGGAGCTGCTCACTCCGTTCTGGGAGACCGTGCTCGATAAGTCCCCCGAGGACATGAAAATGGAAATGGTCACGGCCTCGCACTTTGCAAAGATCAACGCCGTATTCCTCACCAAGAAACCCGCAGAGGTATGCCGCAGCCAGTGTTTCTTCCATCGTGTCGCCCAATTCAGTTTTGCAGATGCTTGCGTTCATTCAGTCCCAACCGTCCGTCGTGGAGAGGCTGCTTCGCCATGTTGAGACCCCTTCGATAGTGGACCTGCTCGTTCGCATCATCCAGCTGGATGAACATCCAGGCGGAGCAGGTGTCCTCGAAGTATGCTCTCACATGCACTCTCTCATTCGCAGTTCACTCACCTGCCGTCGGCACCCAGTGGTTATCATCAGAACACCTCATGGCAAGGTTGATAGGTTTACTTTCTCCTTCCTATTCCAGTGACATGCACACCGTCGTGTCGGAACTCATCAAGGGAATCATCTCCATGGCTGCCCCTTCGCCTGGCGCCGGCTTGACAGAAGGGCTTCAGAATGGCCCTGCATCGAATCGTTTCGCACGGGAATTGGCCCATGGGGACAGTATCACCACGCTGGCTGGATACATTCTTCATGACTTTGACGCTGACCAACCCCTTGTCAAGCCGTCTGGAGGCGACAACAACAATAATCTTTCTCCCCCCACCTCCGACCTTCCCAATGGGCACTCTGCGACGTCGTCTGTCATCCATTCAATATCTGTCATCGTCGAGCTTATCAGAAAGAACAACTCGGACTACTTTGAACCATATCTGTTCCATACACTCAGGAATCGACTAATACAAGTTCAGCAACAGCTCCAAGGTGCAGAGGACGCGCGAGAAACGCTGGAAGCGGCGATGAAGGAGATGGTGGATCGCATGGGGGTCGTCAGCCTCGGACCGCTGCTGGACATCATGTGCGAGCGGCTACCCGACTTCCAGCGGTACCTTCGTGAACCGCGCTCTTTGGTGTGTCCTCCATGTTGACGTCCCTCTATGATTACTGGTTCACAGTCTATCTGTACAGCAAGGTCTCGTGCCGACGACTGTGGGCCTCATTCGGCCTCTCACGTTCGAGCGGTATCGAATTTGTGAACTATATGCCGAACTTTTACACTGTTCGAATATGTCTCTTTTGAACCGCGGTTCGGAACACGACGGCCTCTATGACAGCGAGGGTCGGTTACAAGGCGGACTGGCGGCTTTGGAGACATTGGCCCGCGTGATCGCACTAGGGTCGTCGGATGAACACGAACGCGAGCCCTCTGACGAGCCGCATGACGAAGTCGAGCCGGCGTTGGAACTCCCAGTCTCGAATCCCTCGCGTGCGTCTTCTCTCATGGACTCGGACGACGACATGAGCGACGGTCCAGGGAGCTCTGATGATGATGCTATGGAGGAGATTGTGATGGACGACGAAGCCTGTAAAGGTCATTTCCGCGGCGGAGACGATTCTCAGGCGGAGCAGTCGCCAAAGACAGTAGCCTCCCCTCCAAGCCCGTCTTGCTCTCCACCGTCATCAGAGAACGCCGCGTCCCAACACAGTCCTGTCAGTCCTAGTCCGCGGGAGACATCGAGTTCGCAAGCGACGGCTACTCCATCACGTCAAAACTCGCGACGGTCGATGTGCTTGGGCGCTACTCCGGAGATTCCCGTCGGAGAGAGGATGAAGCACTGCTTCTTGGATTCATCCGTGTTGTCGACGTTATTGGTAGGTCGATTCTCCGAGCCTCGCTACGTCCGGAACGCGTCTCTGACCATTCATTTCGCAGGATCTGTTCTTCGAATACCCTTGGAATAACTTTTTGCACAGCGTCGTGTACGATTTCATCCACCAAGTCCTCACTGGCAGGGTCGACGGCGGTCTGAACCGCGAGTTGACCATCTCGCTCTTCCGGGATGCGCAACTGATGCATCGTATCGTCGACGGGCAAAAACAAAACGATGTTGAAAGGCGAGTCTTTGATTCCTCGATCCATCCTGGTCGACGTCCGTGTATAACGAGGGGTGTCTCCCTTTTTCTTTCACACAGCACCAAGCCCAAGGGCGTACGGCTGGGGTACATGGGCCACCTGACACTCATGGCGGAGGACGTGATCACCGCACTCGACCATTTCCCGCTCGACCTGCGGCGTACGATCGAATGCTTCGCACCGCAGCCGGCGTGGAACGAGTACGTGACGGGGAGATACAAGGAGACGAAGAAGCGGGACACGAGCTTGCTCGGTGGTGGGAAGCCAGCCATCATTAACAACAACGGTGGCAACGGCGCCTTCGGGCGTCCGGCGGGAGATAGGTGGGCGGTGGATGAGGCGGACGTCAACGTCAGGACGACGGCCGTGCCGGCACCGACACCGATGACGGGGCCGGGGGTGATCAATGAGGGGCCTGGGGTAAGGGGCGAGTTTAGGCGGACGGTGACGGCGCGGCCGAGTCGGGAGTCGACGGCTGACTTTGGGCCTGCACCGATGGAGGATGAGGAGGATCATGGGACTGGTCCGCCGCAGGTATGTCTCTTGCTACTGCTAATCCCCGCCTGGCCTGCGTGGTGGCCTTTGTTTACTCACGTTAGTTACGTGTTTTTCAGTTTGCTCGTTACCTGATGCAGGAGCTGCACGCGGGAGAGTATCTCACGCCAGACGCGTCCGACGACGATGACGATGAAGACGACGGCGGGGGCTGGCTCACACAGTCGAGGTTTGACCTCGGGAAACCTCCGCCTGCGCGTCGGCACAGTAGCAACCAGATCAACAATAACAACAACACGTTCGGGGAGCATAACTCGTCTGGGTTTGATGTGCGTCATGTCACTTTGTTGACAAGTGCTGGCAATACTGAAAATGGCCGTGATCTCTCTCGATCGTTTACCAACCGTTGGAATGAACGCAAAAATAAAATGCGATTTGTAGGACGCGTTCGATCCCTCTTCTACTTCCGGCGCCCTCCGGGAAGCTCTCTCAGACGACCCGTTTGGCGTGAACAGTTACGACGATGTTAGTCTTTTTCTTTTTCTTCCTTTTCCCGTTCCCCCCGTCGGTTGCTGACACTCGGTCTCTAGGACGACAACGATGGCTTTGGCCCGTTCTCAGATTCGGCCGGAGGAATCATGGCCAGTGGCGGCTCGGACCCGTTCAGGTTCCCCTCCTCTTCATTCTCCTCATCATACTCGGACGAGTCGTTCGATTTCGGTGACTTTCAGTCCGCCTCGGGCGGTGATGGCGACGACGATGTCGATGGGCCACCCAAGGACGGCGAGCTCACGCCGACTGGGGGAAGCTGGACGTTTACAAGCGGCTCGGACGAGACCGAGGGAGACTCGGAGGGGGACGATTTCGGGGCTGGGAGCGCCAATAGCAATGGGAGCGGGAGCAATAGGAATGGACGCAATGGTAGCGGGTTACGGACGATAGCATTGGAGGAGGTCAACGAGCGGTTCGAGAAAAAGAAGCAAGCGTGGGACTCCTGAAAGTAAACCGGCGGGTGCGCGTAGAGGAGGCGGGGGAGAGAAGCTGAGGTGCGTTTTTTTCTTTATTCCTTTTGTTCCTTTTCTGTGCGCAGAAGTCCCTGCGGCCTGTATATCTGTATCCTAGTATACCTTCCAGCAGCGTTTGAATGTTTTTCTCGCGCGACTGTAGCGTTGGCATACTTATATAATTTCATGATGCTCTTTAACCGAGAGGGGCAAGACGTACGTCGCAAGTGGTACACTCATAGATACTATAGCTTGAATAGATAACCACCGTCTCTCGAAACAGCAATGAAGTTCAGCTGGTCGAGGATCTTGCCGCTGGGTTCGGCGAGCGTGCACTCGACCTTGTCGCCAGGTGTGACCGGGCCGACACCCGAAGGTGTCCCCGTGAGGATGACGTCGCCCTCCTGTGGGTTATAGTCAGTAAAAAGGCAAAAACCGCAGAGGAACACGACGACGAACCTCGAGCGTCATGATGGAGGAAATATGTTCGATGAGTCTTGGAATTCGGAAAATCATGTCGCCGGTGGTGCCGTCCTGCTTGACTGCGCCGTTGATCTGCCATGTACGGTGGGTGAGTCGCAAGTTTTCGCGGCGCCAAGGAATGATTACCTTGAGAGCAAGTCGGAGGTTGTGGGGATCCGAGACCGAAGCCTTGGGTATGAACGTTCTGAGTTGTATGTCAGCCAGGGGAGCGACGGGTGCGCAGAGAGGGATAGAGACTTGCCCTATGGGGGTGAAGGTATCAAAGCCTTTCACGGCGGACCATGGAAGGCCCTTCTTCTTCACCTCTTCTTGCATGTTGCGCGCGGTCATGTCGACCGCCAAGGCTAGATGGAAAAGCATGAGCCTATAGCAACTCTTGTACGAATTTCCGTGCGCACCGTATCCAGCAATGTGAGATTCTGCAGCATCCTGAGAGATGTCGCGTCCGCCTTTGCCAATGACGAGACCGAGTTCGACTGGTTGGCGGGAAGGCAATGGGAAGTCAAGCCCGACGAGTTGCAGCAAACGAAATGAACAGACCTTCGTGGTGAGCGAGCACTCCGCGGGGTATCTCCAGGGTGCCCCCTGAAGGCATGTAGCTCGTAGTGGGCTTCAGGAAAAAGAAAGGCTCTTTCGGTGTGGTGTTGTTGAGCTCCTTGACATGCTCGGCGTAGTTTCTGCCGATGGCGACAATCTGGGTATGACGAACGTCCGATTTGTTTGAGAACGAGGACAGGGTGGTTCAGTATCCGTACCTTTTTGCCTTGCCTCACAAACTGAGCCGCTATTGAGGACATCCTGGTTGCGGAAACGGTGGGAGGACCACTACTACCGTGAGCGCGCGAATTTGCCAAGCGCACCGAATTAGGCAGTTAGCTCCTGTGAGTCTCCGTGTATCTTCGTGTGGGTGTTTGCCGTTTGCAAGATTTCGATGATTGAGAACCTTTTGTACAGTATCCCTCGATATGTGTGGTCCCGGCACACGCGCGCATCAAGGTTTGAACGTTCAATCATCCCAATGGTCAGGTGCTCATTCCAGGCACGACATGTCCCAAATAGGCGTTGGCAAAGTCACTCCGACTTCACAAGTCGTGTAAAAATTCAGTCGCTGCATCGGCTGCTGGCGGCCTGTAGGACATCAGACAAGTTCTATCTCAACTTCAATCCCAAAGATTTGATCTGTGATGGATGTAATGAGTTGCATGTTTGATTGCATTGAATTGATGGAGTCGGACTTTCGGCAATTACCAAATTTGGGCATCGGCCGAAGTCTATCCGGGTGTGACTCGATCTAACATGAAAAAAAACCGACCCTTGGGCGCAATTTGTCCTTGACTTGTTTTCTCTTCAGCTGCCTCGTCGCTATTCTTGACGACGACCACCAAAATGTCTCTCCATGCTCTCCGCACTACCAGTGCTCAAAAGTCGGTCACGACCACCGTCTGCTTCACACGCTCAAAGTCTACCATCGCGTCCTCGTCGATCGTTGAGGCGAAGTCAAGAGTCAGAGATCAAGCCAGAAACCTGAGCAGATCATCCCCGAGAGGCGCCACCGCAGTTCCTGCAGTGTAATCTTTCTAGACTATTTTTATCCTCGCAAGGGCACTCATCCACCCCCACTAGTCGACCTAAACCGAACAATGTCCCTTTCCCTGCACCGGTGGCACAGCGCGACACTGCAGCTGCCCTTGATCACTCCTTTGTTGGTATGTCTGGCGGACAGATATTCCACGAGATGATGCTTCGCCATGGCGTAAAACACATCTTTGGCTACCCAGGCGGGGCCATCCTCCCCGTGTTCGACGCCATATACAACTCCAACCACTTCGATTTCGTGCTCCCTCGCCACGAGCAGGGTGCTGGCCACATGGCAGAAGGCTACGCCCGTGTGTCTGGGAAGCCTGGTGTCGTCCTCGTTACCTCTGGCCCTGGAGCAACCAACGTCGTCACACCCATGCAGGACGCCCTCTCTGATGGTGTCCCTCTCGTCGTGTTCTGCGGGCAGGTTGCTACCTCTGCCATTGGTTCGGACGCATTCCAGGAAGCTGATATAGTCGGCATCTCAAGAAGTTGCACCAAGTGGAACGTGATGGTAAAGGATATCGCCGAATTGCCCAGGCGCATCAACGAAGCCTTCAAGATTGCCACCTCCGGTCGACCCGGCCCGGTGCTCGTCGACCTTCCCAAGGATGTCACCGCTGGGATTCTGCGCACTCCTCTCCCTTACAGAGCGACTACCCCTGGTTCACATACGCTGCCGACGAACCCCCTGCAACTCGTCACCTCCCCTACCGACATCGTTCTCATCCAGCAAGCCGCTAGCCTGATCAACCAGGCACAACGGCCAATCATTTATGCCGGCAATGGTGTCCTGTCCTCTCCCCTGGGTCCCAAGTTACTCACCCAGCTTGCCGAGCAAGGCAACATTCCCGTGACTACCACTCTCCAAGGCCTCGGTGCCTTTGATGAGACCAACGAGAAGAGCCTGCACATGCTCGGCATGCACGGTTCTGCTTATGCCAACCTTGCTATGCAAAATGCCGATCTGATCATTGCCCTCGGTGCGCGGTTCGACGATCGTGTCACAGGCAAGGTCGATACTTTCGCGCCTGCTGCGCGCGCAGCAGCGGCCCAGGGACGCGGAGGTATCATCCACTTCGAGATTCAACCCAAGAACATCAACAAGGTCGTCGAGGCTTCCATCCCGATTCTTGGTGACGTCGTGTCGAACATGTCTGCTCTCGTTCCTTTGATTCGATCGACACCGCGCGAAGAATGGTTTGCAAACATTAAGGCCTGGAAAGAAAAGTATCCTTTCACCTACGAAAAGACTGTTGGACCCAACGCTCGCATCAAACCCCAAGAAATCATCGAAGAGCTTGATAAGCAGACGGCCCACAAAAAGGAGGATGTGGTCATCTCTACAGGCGTCGGTCAACACCAAATGTGGGCAGCTCAGCATTTTAGATGGAGAACGCCTCGGTCCATGGTTACTTCTGGTGGCCTTGGCGTATGTGATGTTTTACTTTTCCACCCCCGAAGACTAACGTTCCCTTGTGAATTTAGACGATGGGCTACGGTCTACCTTCAGCTATCGGTGCCAAAGTCGCCGCACCAAATAAGACCGTGGTTGATATCGACGGCGATGCTTCGTTCAGCATGACTGCAATGGAACTTGCTACTGCTTCCCAATACAACATCGGTGTCAAGGTTCTTGTCCTGAACAACGAATTCCAGGGAATGGTGTTGCAATGGCAAGGTATGTTCTTGCTTCCAGGCTAGCATGGGAGCGGTGGCTCACGATGTTTGAACAAGATCTCTTCTATGATGCGCGATACTCTCATACGCGAATGACAAATCCTGATTTTGTTCTCCTCGCCAAGGCAATGGGCGTTCACGCGATCCGGTGTAGCAACGTAGATGAGCTACCTGCAAAGATGAAGGAATTCCTCGAATATGATGAGTCGAAGCCTGTCTTGATGGAATGCATAGTGGAGAGGAACGAGCACGTATACCCGATGGTACGTCCCGGCCTTTGATGATCTGTTTCGCTCGTCGTTGATCTGTCCTTAGGTACCAGCCGGTAAGGCCCTACACGAACAGGTCCTTCACCCATCTTTGAGACCAAAAACGAAATCCGATGCTTAATTGGTGTCCTATGTCCCTTGGGGGTTATCTTAGAGCTTTGTGTCGACAGCATCTAACCAAAGAAAAGTCTCGGTCTTTTGCTTCTTCTCCTTTGGCATTTCACTAAATGTATCATGCTCAACGTGTACCAACATTCTGCGGCGGCCGATGTCTCGCCCTTTACTCATTCGCCAAGCTCACATTTTTTAATTGAATCACGTACATTCCTTTTCTTTTCGTTTCTTTTTCACTCCGGACGGTCTTGGAAGACAAAAACGGGATGTCGAATCCCGGTGGTATATCTTGTCCTGGGTGGTTTACATTGGATGTAAATGCGATGCCTTTTTCACGTTTGCCTGCATGTTTTCGAACTCAAGGGTGTTTTACGTCCTCTGCGAAGGCCGCGGTACCGCTCCAGCACCGATGCAGGTGTCTCTCAGATCCTGTACAGAGGTCTCCACTGCTGGCGCACAGCACTCCAAACCCAATGGCGAGCACGCCAATAGTCCTCCGCCCTATTTGACGTCATTGGCCGACAGCGAAACCTTATTAAATGACCACCCCACAGATACCACGGATATATAAAAACCAGCCACTGAAAAAAAAAACCCTCGTCTCCAAGCTGTAACTTGGACACCATAACACGAGAAGCTCAGGAAAACATGGGCATTCCGACATGTTGGCGGACCTCCAACCCAACTACTCCTTCCAACTTGCAACGTACGATGTCTGGCGTTCGTGTCGGCGATCGTACCCGGGCTAGCAAAGCTAGCAAGGGAGCATACCCCTGTATTCCTCGTCGCGGAGCAACGCTCAGCGACGAAGAAACGGAAAAGGAAAAAGGGAAAGGAGAGACGCCCGCGGTTGGCGACCGTCCGAACGGCGCTCGGATCGGGCGACCGGGCCGCTCTCTCGTCAAAGTTCCGTACAAAGGTGAATACGTGTCTTCCTCACGGACTGTTGTTCGTTTCGCGTCGGGCTGACGGAGAAAACTTACGACAAGTGTACAAACGTTTGATGCGCTCGATCCTAAAGAACATCGTCATGCGGGTCTACTAGCGTAAGAGCGATCTAACGAATTCTTTTCTCCTTCTCCTGGAACTGATTGCCATGGTTACCTTAGAGTTTTGTGTCGAAAACATCTAACCAAAAAAAACAGTCTCGGCATTTTGCTTCTTCTCCTTTCATGCACCAACATTGTGTGGCGGCCGATGCCTCACCCTTTTATTCATCCGCTATATTTCACTTTTATTTGAGTCACGTACCTTCCTTTTGTTTTCATTCCAGACGGTCTTGGGAGACAAAAACGGGGTATATCTTGTCCTGGATGGTTTCCATTGGCTAAAAATGCGGTGCCTTTTTCACGTTTGCCTGGACCTTTTCGAATTCAAGGGTTTTACGTCCCCCACGAGGACCGCGGTCGAACCGCTTCAGCACCTTGCCATGGCTAAGTGCCAACCGAGACATCTTCCAGGATGACCGACGCCTTTGTGGACGACAAGGCTGCTACACCGAGGCAGATCAATCAATTACCCGTCTCACGGTCCCGAACGACGCTGCTAAACGTCTAGTACTGCCACGGGTATCTCTCGGATCCTAAAAAGAAGTCGCCACTGCTGGCGCACAGCAATCCACTTGGAACACATTGTGGCCAGCATGCCAATGCACCTATATAAAGCCGGTCATCCGGCCTAAAGTCGATGCAATGCCCTCAGACATCCAAATTCCGACAAAATAGCACAACAAGCTTACTAAATCATAATCATGGGCATTCCAGCATGTTCAAGTTGGCAAGCCTATCCAAGTACTCCTTCTTCCAACTCTGGCGTTCGTGTTGGCTATCGTGCCCGGGCCAGCAAAGCTAGCAAGGGATCGTACCCCTGCGTTTCCCGTCGTGGAGTAACGCCCAGCCAAAGAAACGGGGGACGAAAAGGGAAAGGGAAAGGGGCCCGAGGTTGGTGAAGCACCCGGATCGGGCGACTGGGCCGCTCTTAGATTCTTCAAAGTTTCTTACAAAGGTAAGTTGTCCTCGTGGAGCGGACGGAGTTGAAAACATAGGACAAGTACTGGTGTGCGGACGTTTGGTACATTCGTCGTCGTGCGGGCTCACTCGTGTAAGAGGTGATCTAATGGACTCGTTTCTCCTTCTCCAGGAACTGATTTTCGTCTTTTAGAGTTACTTAACCAGGAAGTCTCGGTCTTTGCTTCTTCTCATTCGGCATTTCATTACGTAAATGTATCTTGCCAGCGCATGCACCATCATCATGAGTCGATGTTTTACTTATTCGCCGGACTTGTTTCGCATTTTTACCTGAATTACGTGCCTTCCTTTTTTTTCATTTCAGACGGTCTTGGAAGACAAAACAGGGTACATCTTGTCCTGGGTGGCCTACACTGGATGTAAATGCAATGCCTTGTTCACGTTTGCCTGGACCTTAGGGTTTCACGTCCCTTGTGAGGGCCGCGGTCGAACCGCTTCAGCACTGTCTTATCGCCATGGCCAAGTGTCAACCCAAGACAATTTTTTCCCAAGACGACCAACGCCCTGTGGGGGTGGAGTTGAAATTTACATAAAACATTGCATACGTCAACGCCCACACAGCCCAGTGTCCAACTAGGCACTAACTATGACGAGATTGCTACATAGCGTGACCTCGGAGGCAGGTCAACTGGTTACTGTCCGGTGCTATCTTTGCTCCGCCTCACGGTCTTGGCTGTCCGAGCACCGAACGAAGCTGCTAAACGCCACTGCGGGTGGCACTCTTGTCTACTAAATTTCTGTGATCTACGTGAATCGCTCAAGGGTGTGGGGGCGATGCTAATACCAATGGCATCGAACGAGGTACGCAGTTCACTTCTATCTCGGCTGCCTGATAAGTCTGTTCAGTGATACCATAGTGATCAGGCTGCGCTGAGATTCAAAAAATAGGACGAGGCTCGTCTTTGCTGTAAAATCGGTGGTGAGGCAAGGTGATACGGTTTTTCTGGCAACACGCTCTACGGTTAATTCGAGCTTCTGGTCGATTCCGAAGGAAACAATCGTGGGGGATGCGAATGGACGATCACAGCCTCGCCAGGGTCTACCGCCCACGCTCCGCTGGAATGTAGACCAAACACGACCAAAGCACGAACGTGCCGAATAGTAGAAAAGGTGTTGCGGTGAACGCATCATCTCACACACACACACACCTCACATCGGCTCACCAGCCAATCTCCAAGCCATATAGTTGAATCGAAAGCATGCTTACCTGTAGTTGCAAACTTTGTAATCGCCCGCCGGGCTCCTACGGGTAAGTCCATGTCGAACGGTCATCCACTTTCAGATATCTGACCCCACCCCAGGACCGCCTACGGAAGTCATAACGAAGACCACAAGCATGCACACAAGATCCGAATTCCCAAGAGATAGATCAAGATTAGAAGGCAAAGACACCCAGGTCTGGTCTCCCCATGACTGACGACAAGGCAACATTGTCACTCATCCCGTCGACCTCTAGACTTTTTTTTCGCTGCGACGATCTCGTTGTCTCCATGCGGGGGCAACTCGACGCCGCGACCACTGGCAGCTTGAAAAGCAGTATGCACAGAACCCTAGGTCGAGTTCTTCGGGTTCTCCTCGATCCTGCCCCCTCGACTGACGCGTGTACAGTGTCGTCCGTTTCTTTTCAGACGACCTAAACGACCCGAACGTGTCGCGGGGCTCATACATATCTATCGTCGCTGTCACTTTCACTACCCGCTCGATCGGAATGAACCCATCGATGTCATCCGAGTTTTCTTCTTCGAAGAAGTAAAACGAATGTAGCCGGGCTTTTTGACTATCGCACGCATAGTGCGGATTCCTTTGGTGTACTCCCTGGTATGATTTATTTTTCCATGGGCAACGGTATTGGAGAGAAGGAGAGAAGAGAGAAGTCGCCAGCGCAGATTGGAGAGGAGGGAACCCAACCTCTGGCATTGTGGTAGATGCCTGAAGGAGTAGCTGGTCTGCTCGCGCGATCATCTTTAGGGAGTCGGCTCACCTTGCACGCATGTAATCGGAGGGCTTCTTTATCAAAGATTTTTCAGAACAGACATGATTGAATTCAGTTTGCCTGATTCGACGTATCACATCACAAAAATTGCGTAAGTCCGGTATGAGACTATAACTAGCTATATGTGTTGTCTGGGATTTTTTCGCTATCGTAGGGGGATGTTCATATAATCCAATGTCCGTGAACTAAAAACCTCGTCGGACAGCTCACATTCCGATAATGTCATATAGTACTTTTACTAGGGCAACCCATTGGCTTGCACCATAATAATCCCTTATATTCTGCTGTTTGAGTACTGATACTGGTATATTGCCGATCTAGCAACAACAAACGATATTCCATTGTATTCGAATATAGTATACAACAATGATGGGAGCAATGTCCCCTCCGCCCCCTTCGAGGCACGATGCAAAGAGCAGACAAAGACACAGTGGCAGGATGAATGATCAAATGGTCGAATGCGGGTAACAAGAAAACTGGCGAAGAGAGGAAGAGTTGTGATCAAAGCGATAGCTGGTCGAAGCGGGGTTGAAGAACAAGTGAGACTTGATGAGCCTGAGGTGAATCAATTGGGCAAAGCCATCGAGCAAGGAGAGGGTGATTTAACCCCAACTCAGCTTTTGATTTCGTAATGACAATCAGAGGCTTGATGATTGTGAGGTTGTCGGGATCGGGTGAAGCATACTTGGCGATAAATAACTTGAGGCAGCTTGCATCAGTTGAACATGTATTCTTGATTTCTCCACTCATCTAAAGACATGAGTATATGCGCATATATGGACATGATTCTCACCTTGGAAGCGATCTCCGCAAGCTCATCGCTTTTGAGCATCGTACGGATGGAGCTTCAGCATTCTCACCACCCAAACACATGGCCGTTTTGTTTGTGCGCTGGTTTTGCCGAGATGTGAATTATCCATCCAGGTGGTCTGAGAAATGCCTCCAGAGATTCATCAGATGCATTTGGCTTTCTCGACCCAGACTCCATCATGGTTGTACGTGAGGTACATACCATCCTAGCATTCAGGTATTTTCGAACACCAGACCTACTTGGTATCTCAAGAGTGCGCCGAATCCCGGAGGATGATGCAGATAGAGACTGGAAACATTATTATGTGAATATGTAAGTCATCTGCCTTCTCTGTTGCACAATGAGTACTAATACCATTGTAGGTTTGTTGATCGAGACATGTTTATGCAACTCGGAGGCAGGGGGATTGGTCACAAGGCAACATGGGAGTGGAATGAACTCCTTTTAAGCGATGTTGGTAAGGCAGTGGACAATGAAAAGCCGACTCGGTGAGGAGATAGAAGGATCGGGCAGCGAGGATTCCGGAGACAAAGAGTTGGACAACGAGCCAGAAACCCAAGCTGAGAATGATGATTCGCCAGCAACTGAGGCTGAGGATGCCAAGAAGGATGCCTGGGAAGATATCTTGGACTTAGGTGGTGAATTGGGTAGGGATGAAGATGATTCGGAGGATCCCGAGGCCTAGATGCTCATTGTGCAGGGTACTAGGAATGATGGGAATGAGGGCGACAAGAGTGACGAGAGCAATGAGAGTGATGATGGTGAGGAGGAAGATCCTGATTGTGCTATTCCGGGAACTTGAAGAACTTGACGATGATATTTGTGCCAACGAGGGTTAGTACGGTGGCCCGTACACTGTAGATTTACACAATAATGGCATATACATACTCTTGTTCACGCCTACTAGTATAATCCCATATAATTGAGGTGATCTGGCTAACACTGACAATATATTCCCCCAACATCATTGGGGCTGACATGATAATCGCCTGTCGTGCCCTCCATCAGCTGTCGGGGAATATCGGAAATTTGCAGTTTTTGTGTGGCAGAAGACCGGTGAGTCGTTGGTTTGTCGTCGCGTCGAATCGTACAGGGCGGCTCAGTCACTTCAACCTGCATGCCCGTTCTGGTGGATATGTGGGGTAATCATCTACATGCCTTCTACCAAGTACTAGCTTCGAAATCCGAAAATCGGAGCCCCGGAGTCTATATAAATATGATACCACAGCTTGGCTCCTTCCACTGCATGCATGCCACATAAACTTTCCCCACAGCGATCACCGCGACCGATCCAGGCTTTCTCTCTTCCTCGGGACCACCATGCATCCCCAACTCAGAGCCCACAGAAAACACGTTTGTGTTGTCCGGGCCGATCAACGGTTCGCGACACCGTCATGATACGACCAACTATAGTAGCTCCAGGTGCAATTCAGATCTCAGACTGCGAATCGCTTGCTCAGCCCGCAGAGTACTTTGACAAAAACGCCATATCAAGCGTTCAGGCCTCCGCCGGTTCTGTGTCGACGAACAAGTTAAAACGATGATCGACAGTCGACGATCTGTGCCAGTGATCCATCGCAATTTACTTGCGCCGTATGATGAACGTATGAACACGGGTCCAACACGCTCGCTGTTCTGGAATCCGGACCCAGATGATCGAACACGGCCTCGAGCAAGCACCCTGAACTTTTAACTCTGGAATCTAGAGCCTGGGACTTCTGGACATCCAGTCGTGCGGTGCTCGTCGATGGAGGCGGAGAATACTGGAGCCCGGGCTCTCCCTCCACAAGCGCGCACGATACCTCCAGGCTTCCCTATGAACTCCTTAAGAAGCGCCTGGACTCCTGGCAATGTAGGATGCAAACGCCGACCACCACCACCACCACCACTGCCGCCGCTGCCGCTGCCACCATCATCATATCACCAAGTACTGCTACAGCAGGATGGTGTTCTGGGCTTAGCTTAGGCGAGCTGTCGGCCCTAATGCTAAAGCTCTGCTGCTGAAGCTGATTCAGAATCATCGACTTCAAGACTCGAACGACTGATCGGAGGTCGAGAGCGAGCCGAACCCCGGACTCGGACTTCTTTATTCCCTGAAGGGGTTTTTGCTCGAAGAAGGATCGTTCCCATTGAAGCCACCATGCCACAGTGAATCTGGAAAAAGTCTAATGCAACGTGCGCCTGCGCGGGGGAGAACGACCCGAGGACTCGCAGACTTGCCACTGGCAGGGTACCGACGATGGTTCCGAACGGCCCGTAAATCAGAGGTTACGTGAACTGAAAATGAACTTGGAGGCTTGCCACACTGAATTCTTCGCGAATCGCAGCCAACTAGTGCATTAGATTGGACGACGTCACTGCATTAAACCTTGGTGAGCTTACCCTATGTTATGATAAGCTGGCCAGACCAGGGAAACTGGCAGGGAAGCGCGTTGGAAATTGGCGCCGTACGACTGGTGAGGTTTTTCCTTATTTGGAATTGATTTGGAAACGGAAAGCTTTTGGAGTGCGGAGTCTTTTTCGGTAAGTAGAGTTGGCGCGGCTCTCTGCACAGCACTCCAAGCCCAATGGCGTGCTCGCCATTGTTTTGGAGCGGCCCTCCATCTTACATGCGATGGATGGCCTTTTCCTCGTCGTTGACATGATGCTTAGTGGGCGATACCGTGACCTTATCACATGCACATTGGGAAGGGGTAGCAGCACAGAAGTTCTATTCAAAAGGTCACAGATTTCGGAAGAATGGCTACCCTTGACGCCCTGAACAAGATATATAACCAGTCTCTCGGCCAAAAGTTGAGACTCGGTGACACCCTCGTCTCCAAGCTCTAACACAACACCAGGCTTAGGAAATCATGGGCATTCCGGCAGAGTGTTACCAGACCCCCTATTCAACTACTCTTTCCAAACAACCCATGTCTGGCGTTCGTGTCGGCGAACGTAGCCGGTCCAGCAAAGCTGGCAAGGGAGCATATCATTCCGTTACTCGTCGTGGAGTAACAGCCGGCGAGGAACCCGAACCCAGACATGGACATGGTCGGCAGAGACGAGGGCGACTCGGAGGAGATCTTGCCAATCAATCGATCGCCGAAGAAACTGAAAAGGAAAAGGCCCGGACGCCCGAGGCCGATGACCGGACGAACGACAGTGGCACTCGGATCGGGGAGCTCTACCGCACTCTTATTGTCAAAGTTCCGTACGAACGTTTGGTGCACTCGGTCATAAAGAAATTCGTGCGGGTCTACTAGCGTAAGAGCGATCTGATGAATTCGTTTCTCCTTCTCCGGGAACTGATTTTCGTCTTTTAGTTTCGCCTAGTTCGTGAGGATAGTCAGGTCACTCGGGAAGAGTAGTGCCGGCGTGACGCCGCGATCGAGGGTGCTCTGTTACGGAAAGTAATAGAGGCGAGGTGCAGGGAGCTCACGTCACATTGGGACGCCAACTTCGTTGGGCCAGACGAATAGGGACCCACCAGGAACCAAACCAGTACGTATCTGGAAGGAGGGGACCTGTTCCTAGCAGCCATCACCCTCTGTTGGCAACCTGTAAACCAAAACGGCAAGGTCTAGAGTCCTGAAGAAGACACGGAGACGTCGATAAGGAGGACAGATATGATACGTACATGAAGTGTCATGGAGATGGATGAATGGGAAGACTTCGTCGAATTGGCCAGGGAAATAATAAGGGCACGCGTTGTCATGAAATACAAAGCAAATTGCAATGTATGGCGTGCATGGATCCAAGTATGAAGGGACGTTGGTAAATGAAATACGTCTACACGGTGATGGGAAGGAATATACCGTGGCAGTGCTCCGGGCCGCTAATCAGACCGGCTGATTTGGGGACGGGATCGAAGGTCAGTCGACAACTCTTGTCCAACGGACATCAATGCATCATTGTAGACGAACGATTCGTTGCGTAGTATCGAAGGCGGAGCGTGGCGGCATCGCCACCCTGACGTTCAACAGGAGCCACAAAAACCCGAACACTGAAGGGGCGGTAGGCCCACGATACAGTCCAGCCAAGAGGGGTGAAACCATTCTAAATGGGGTGTCATTACCAGGTCGACATCAGCAATGCGGACAACTCGAGGCGTAGTGAAAGGTGCATGTCCGGAAAGTATTGGAGTCCCCGGAATCAGGGATGGATGAGCCTGTGAGTCTGAGGCTCGGAGTGACATGGCTGGCACGAAGGGGCGAAGATCAATGAAAGACTTGTTTTATTGGTATCGAGTGACGAACAGCCAGCAAGGAAACGTTTAATTGGCGTGTTGAGAGGGGCCGTCTTTGGAGCGAGACACGAATATGGTGCGACGGGTGGGGCTGGAACGACGTCCGGCAATAACGAGAAGGGCGGGAATCGGGCTTTCTGTCCAACATGATGGCGACGGAAAGATTGGAGGAAGCGCTTGGCGTTCTGGGCCTTCATGACTAGGGTAGAAGGTAGAATCAGAGTACTCAGTACGATTGCGCAACGGTCATGAACTACTATAACGCGCCGCAGGGGCAGGGTCGGGGACTTCTGCAGGATAGACGTTTTGGCGGAACAACTGCTGGTAAAGCACGCACCTCCTGCAGGTACATGAGTGGCACCCAAGTGACCGTATCACAAAGCTCGAGCCTAGGCATCCACAAAAGTATCCGATGAAAGGGCAGTCCTAGTCCCATTTGGAAATACTCACAGCAATGAGGCAAGCTCGACGCAAAGATCGGATGCCCGCAATGTCCATGAGATCTGTTTGAGCCCGCGCCGGTGAGACTACCGTCCATGCGCAGCGGATCTGGCAGAGGGAAGGTAATGAGTCATGACGAAAAATTTAATGAGAAAGCAAAAAAGTGGATGGATGCAACGTATGTAGTTGATACGTCAACGAGTAAATTGCCGGGGTCGATCGATCTGGCTTCCTGATTACACGATCCATTATCTCCATCAATCAATAGAACTTTTTGACGCCCGACGGTCGTTTACGTCTTCTGACCTGCGAGCGGAGAGGCGTGCGGGATAAAGAATTTTTGATCCTTGCCTGGCGCGTGTGATCTTGCAGTCAGAGAATAAAGAGGCATTAGCGTCTCGATGCAACGGATGTTAAACTGTTAATCGATTCGACGACGCCACGATCAGTGAACGACAAAGAGTCTAGCAGGAACAGCGCGGTGCATTACTCACCTTTTACGTTGTTCGTCGAGATTGACACTAATACAAAGAACGGCCGATTGCAGTGACTGTCTGTAGTAGTCATGCGGTTTTTCATTTTGCGATGACGTCCAATTGACACGGTCAGGGAGAGAAAGAAGCACACCAAGTCAAAATACAAAATCAAATAATCGGGAAGCTCGTACTCCATATCCGTGTGGATTCCTGCACGACTTGCACGCATCGATGTGAAGCGACTTACTTGTGTTCTCTAGTACAACATGTCAGTGATCCCCTTGCCGGACATAATAAAAAAAGCGCGCACGTCAGCCATTCGGAAGGCCGGCTGCCAGGATGAATAAACGGAGATCAGTCAGGAAAGGGGTCATCCATCGTGTGTAACGTTTGACTCGGAATCTTTGGATGCCAGTGCCACTTGCCTAGTGACTCCGCGTCTCAAAGTCGGAAGAGCTAAAATGAACTTTTTCTCACGACGAGACTACGACTTACTTTGTCAAATTGTGATGTGCAGCGAATCTCCTCGCAGCAACGCAGCCGCAATCGATTACTGATATGACTTGGCTGGCAGGGTCTCGGGTAGACGAGTGGTACGATGTCCCTTTTCCGCATCTCCTGTCTCTTCATCTCAAAGCATCCACCCCCAATCCTTGCAAGAACTGCTCTTCGGGGGGAGAACGTTCGACCCCGGGGGTGGGTTACTCCCAGATCCGCATAACTTGCTGGGCACTCCCGGAATGGAAGACGACCCCACCGTTTAGTTCCGCGAGCGTCCATTCTCGCAGTACTTGGCATGTATGTATCGCAATAATGAACGTCTGACATTGACCAAGCACCGAGCTTCGCCTCGGAAAAGAAAGCCAATTCAAACAGAGAAGAAAAGAAATCAGCTTCGACACGCAGGCGCTCAAATCGGATATGAAAGCGAACTGTTTGATTAATGTTGAACGGCGCCAACCCTGTCCTCCTTTTTTTCTCCATCCTGGCTCTTCCTCCACCCGAACCTCCAGGTACGAGATGTGAGACTTGGGAGTGTCGTATCCCAGAGTGGCTTTCTCGGACCAGATGTATAGGATGACAGGAATAGGGGCAAACGCCACGAGGCTACAGCACGCCGCACGCACAGCAGACGACGAACTGGCCCAAAGTGGCTCCGGCATCTGGTGGACCGGTTCGCACTGGCCGCGGACAATGACCCTTGCCTTTTCCTCGTGGAGAGCGTCCGCCACCCGACCCCCCTTCCTCCCAAGATTGAGTATGGACCCTTGAATCAGATTCACGCGACGTGAAACGTGAATTGTGGACGTGGACGTGCGCGCGTGCACGCTCTAACATTGACTCGAAGGAATGAGGCCCTTTCGAAGCCACGCGCCACGCACGTCGCCAAGATGTCAACGTCAATGTCTTTGTATGTTCTTCCTTTCAGCCCTTTCTTCCCTTTCTTCCTTATGTCCCACAGCCCCTCCTCCCTGCCGCTGTCATCGTCATTCGTCAATTCATTCATGAACAAGCGTTCTTGTCACCCGCAGCTAAGCTAATCTCCTCAAATCTCGCGCGTGCGCACGTGAAATGAGCAGGGATGCGTTCGCGACGTCATTGGCGGTTTTCAACATATCAAAACATATCATATGCTGTGGGTGGGTCAAGCGAGCCGGAGCGACGCGTCAATCAATCAATCCAGTGGCCAATGGCGATTCGATCCTGACCGGTGACCACGGTTCGATATTAATACAATTCGATTGCCGAGGCAGTGACGGCGCAGCGGATGACCCTCTTTTACGATGACTCGATGACGAACCTCGTTCGAAGCGAGTCCCAGCCCCGGGGACGATCGATGGCATGATGTGGACCTGAGATTTGTCACTTATCCGTGGTGACGTGTCTGCCGGCAGTGCCGTTTCCGTATTGGGCAACCTGGGGCCTCCACCGCTCTATCGAGGGAGATGCTCCTTGCGTAGACGTGGATACGTGTGGGGCATTGGAGGAGACGATCGCCTTTGGACTTGTGCTTGGGCATTGGATCGTATCTCGAAAGTATTCGAGTCAGTGCTAGTGTTGCGTTGAATTGCTTCGTCGATCGAGGATGAGGCGTCAGCACTGGATCGGTCGTTCGCCGAGGAGTGGCACGTCTCGTCGATATCGGAGGTACGTTAGCACGCACATGGCTACAATGTACCAGATGCTACCATGTAGGTAGGGTTTTCATTTAGGGAGACGAAAGCAGCCAACCGCGATACGGCCAAGTCGGACGGAACCCACCGGAGATCACCGAAATGAAATTACAAAGGTTTCTTTGTTGCCCGCCGGCCGGGGTTCCAACGTCAAGATTCGCCGGTTGACGAGATCACTATTGGATATGATGCCATTGATCATAGCGATGCTGGTTGGGTGGCAAGACGAGCAATCGCTGTGCAAGGAACGAAGCAAGACTGATGGCTCTTTGTTTGCCATGTGTCACGGTACGTCGAGTATCGACAGCAACCAATCGATTTATAGGATTTATAGGGCGCGTCACGTTCTCCGGGTCGACAATCAGAGCCGAGAGGCTCGTCTAGTACTACGGCGTAGAACGTTGGGAACGTTCCGAGCTTGCACTCCTTAGGGAGCTCTGGACTTTAAAGTTCCCCGATAGAGGTGGGGGAATGTCCGGTGTCTCGTTTTTTCTGTCCTTTCTTCTCTTTCTCCTTTCCGTCTTTCTTCTGTTCTTTCACCCCTTTCTTCCTCTTTTATCCCTTTTTACTTGGCGGGCAACACCGACTCCTTTGTTAGTAAGTTCGTAATCAAGTCGACCACCCTGGTTTCGCGCGATTGACGGATCGTCGGATGATGATATCCGGTAGCCATTCGGAGGACCGGTCAAACCGTTCGTTGGGATGCCGGCTGTATCAGTCGAGCCGACATCTCGGCATGTTCATCTTGAAGCGCACGGCCACTACGCCGTCCCGCAGGACGGTCTCGGGGCCCATTCGTTCGTCGTTCGGTTCTGTAGTTCGCTACGGAATGGAAAGTAGCCATATGGTGCGTACTGTAATACTGTACTATCCGTACATAACGATACGATGACGTGTCCCCTCCGTCCGCTTTCTGAATCCCTTTCAGACTGCTCTCGTAATCTATAGGTTCGAACCCCCCCCCCCGCTTAGCACAGGTGAATTGGTAAGCGGACCTCTCAGGGAGGGCGTTCGCTCGCCCGGCGGACGCGTTCTTCTTCCTCGTTTCGCGGCTTTTTTGAGATTCGAGATCGTGATCCAATGATCAATCAACAAAACACACAAGCCCAACTCCCGGTTTATCGCCGCACGACACCAGTGCAATGGTATCCTTGATAGCCGCGAAGATACCCACCGGGCGGCAGGACCGACTCGACCCCCCTCCTCCTCCCTGGGCCTCTTCCAAGTTCTCCCTCGCCACCCTCGTAGAATACCGGGCCGCTGGCCATCATGTCGTCACATATATGGTTTCCGACGGGATATCATGAATCAGATCGGTGGCGACTTGTCATCCCTCCTTCGCTATCCGTATCCATATGCGACTTCACGGGCCGCGATCTGATTCTGCCAATACGTCCAGTGCGTGCGGTGCATGTGTGTGCCAGTGTGTGCTGACTGCACATGACATCGTCTAGCTCTAATCCTGTCACCGCGCGCCTAGTATCCCCGCAAGGCACTGCGGGCCACAGATAGAGAAAAAAGAGACGAATAGAGGTATGTCATTATATATATACTCTCTGCACATATGCAACCGTATCATATCATCATGACGACTCGGAATATTTAGCATAGCCCCGCACTGTAATCATACTTTGGCCAGCTTGGCTCCAGCGGGCCATCGATTCATCGATTCATCTTATCTATACCATCCCTGGGTGATTTGGCGAGCGATCCGGGAAGTAAGGAAAGAAGAACCGACAACTATGTAACCGGAGAGGAGAGCTTTATAATACGCCATCATGATTGCTGATGGCGGATGATCTTTGCTGACACATACCCCGTAAACATCAGACGCACAGATACTGCACAGTCTCCACTGCTGTGCTCCTGATCGTCATGAGACTATTGCGATGCCTTTTTGACGAGCCCGATGATCCAGGGACAAGGAACGCCGAGAGAAAGAAAGAGGGGAAGATGCCGTGGTTAACTGCGCATGCAAATGGCAGGCGAAAAGGCCGCCGTACGAGGACGACAACGATTCGTGGGGGTCGAATTGCTATTGGCTCGACCCAAACCCAGTTAAACTAGTCCCGAGTAGAGCTTGGAAAGGGCAGAGCCCGAGTAAGGAGAGGCGAGAAACGCGTAGGGCCTCGGATGTCCCTATGCCCGGCAACTTACTGCGCCAGCGTTCCGGGATGCCCGTCCTTCCTTTCGTTCGAATTCGTTTGTTCTTTCTCTCATTCGTTTCGGTGTTCTAAACCGGATTATCTATCTATATCATATCTATCTTTTACCCGTGTCCGAATTCGCATCCCGGGACTTTCCGCCGGCGTCCCAGAAACAAAAACGAGGGAATGGAAGGGGTGGTCCAATCCATCTATGGGAGCTGCTACGAACCGATCAACGAAGAATATTGACCTTAGGGGAAAGCGAAAGAGATGTGGTCCGATAAGATAACACGGTGTATGGTGATGATAAGTTGGGACCCCTTTCTCCATGTGCTTGCACTCCAAGGGACACGGCTCTCAAGAATCGATGGGCTGGTGACCAGACGGATATGGAAATTGACATGACAAGGGCTGGGCCCCTGACGAGACGGAGGTGATGGGCGTCTGACTTGTCATGATCAGTCTAGCCTGGCTACTAGACCGGACGCCTACAACGGCCGACCTCGAGCTTGAAGTTAGGGGCCCGGGTAGATGACGTTCCGACTGTAACGCAGCACTAGCCAATCTAGTTCGGTGTCGATAACGAAGGGGGCGCGAGGGTATGACGATGCACGTGTGTGGAAGCCTGTCGAAAAGCGACGGGAAGCGGAAGCACGATTTGGAAGGGCGTGGCGTGGTGTGGTGTGGTGAGACGCTAGACGGGTGTCTCCGTCAGAATGGAGGAGAGCTAGTGGGCATGGAGCGTACTAACGTACTGTGCTAGTTGTGATTGAAGTGATGGGGTCATACCTATTTCCAGTGGTCAGTGCAAAGGAGCTCCAAGTCGCACTGGAGTGCCTGATCACGGTGATGCGGTAACAGCAGCCAACCAATGGAGAAAGGGGCGTCTTGGTTGTTTATCTCGTACCAGTGCGACGCGACCGCGTGTGGGGAGACAAGCTGGGAGGCACTCTGCCAGAGCCACACAAAAGCGGCAACGCAGGCAGATCCGGCCATATATCAGGCGTCAAGCTGTGAATTTCAGGTGTGTGGAGGGGGGGGGTGTTGCGATCAAGGAGCAGGGGAGAGGCGTATTGCGGATCGATGGAACGATTGAACTTGTGGGTCAGGCATCAGGGGAACGGATATGCCATCGCAAAGTGGGGGAGCGATATCGATGAGATTACAAGACTGATGTCACGCGCGATAATTCATAGGGAGGATCATGACACCATGTCTTTCTCGCGTGGGTGGGATGGGGCACTGATGCTGCAGATGAGGCTGGGAGGGAACCATACACGACTGTACGCCCGTCGCCCTGGACCACACAGGTGCGGCGATGCGGAACGAAGGAAAGAGAAAGAGTGATTAGAATCAGGCCATGAAGCTGCCCATCCACAGCAACCCCTTTCCATCGACACGACGTCGTACGGATAAGGCAGGTAGGTGACATATGCGGCCGACACATATCCGAGGGCGAACGCGTCAGCTCGGTTGTGCGTCTTTCTCCACGGCCTTAGGCGGAACACACGACAGTCTGCCCAAAAATACGGGATACGAAGGCTGAACCGCTAGTAGACTGCGGACTCTACGGGTATATGCGTGAGACAAACATGGGCTACGCATTCCCGTACGCTGCTCTCCCTGGGGGGGTGAAGAGCAGAGAAGACGTTCTCAGTGAACACAGCTATTGTTAGTCTTTTCTGCATAGAACCGGAGTGGAGCCTGAGTACGGTGGAAGGTACAGGTGAGAGACGGATCTTATCTAAACCGCCGGCTTCCTGATCTGGCAAGGTGTCTGAGTCACTCGACAATGCAAGCAAGGTGTTCGTTGTGGTCTTGACAGGACGAGACACAATGGCTACCCAACGGATATGGAGCACATGCTATCGTGGACTATCGATGAAAAAACAAGTAGCCGTGACAAGTCTCGGCGTTCCCTCGCGATATTTTCGGAAGGTGCGTGGATGACGGAGCAACACAGGATACGTCGGGGTATGAGAAGGAGCGAGAGAGGTCATGGGTGTTGCGCCGGTTCGATTGGAAAGTGCATTGTGTTTCTTGAGAATGACTGTGCTGTAGACAGACAAGATGCATTGTAGGATTCGGCAGAGGATGTGCCGGATGCAAGCGTTGTGAGTGGACAAGACACCGAGACAAGTTTTGTGGACGGGAAGAGCCGGGCCGAGGCCGAACGGGGATGAGTCAGCGGAGTGACTCGATTCGTGACGGGTTGCCGGATTGAGCCGGGAGAGGGAGAGATGGTTCGGATTGCGATAATCTGGAGAGGCAGGGCAGCTGGGCATGCCTTGAACTCGAGGCGGGGAACGTGTGGGCGAGGGAGGGCGAGCCGGGCACGGCCTGAGTGTTGGGGGGGTCGCGACGGCCAATTGGGACGGGGATCGCACGTGAGGCGAGATCTGAGATGCGGAACTGGAGGGTAACCCGATTTGGAAATGGAGTTGAACTGGTTATGGAATGATTACTCAAATGGAGGCCTTGTGTTGACCGAGCGCGTTTTCGTGTCTCTGTCTTTGTCAATGGGGGCAGGACTATATAATCCCGCTCTCCTCCGCCCCAAACCCCCTCCCGTACGACATCCGCCATCATGTCACCACGTCTGTTCCTATTCGACGACGCTCCCCCACCAACGCTCGTCTCTGACTCTGCCTCCTCCTCATCCAGCTCATCACCACCCCCTCTTCGCCACCGTCTCAGGCGCAGACCGTCATCCTCGTCCTCATCCCGCCACTGCCACTTTCACCTCTCCTCACGTCCCTACTCCCCATCGTCCCGCGAGGCCGACATCGCGCGTCTCCTCGACCCTGCCTACGCCTCCCCCGTGCCCCACTCCCCTCTTATAAAGTCTCCCAGGATGGCCGTCAAGGAGGTATACGTCGACCACCACGGCGATCTGCACGATCCTGATTTCCGCGACTTTCCCCCCTTTGGCAACTCTCGCCAACCCCCCCGCTGGGAGCGCGCATACGCAGAAGACGATGACGACTCGGACGATGAACAGTATCCCATCGAACAGCAGCGTTCCTCGTTCGATCTCCAACGACGCCACCCATCATCCACTCTCGCATACCACCCCGCACCGGTGTTCTATCCATCTGAGGAGCACGCTTCGTACGAGTCACGTTACCTAGAGGACGAAGAGGAGGAAGAGGAGGCTCTGTTCGAGCGTACCCCGCTCAAGGAAAAGTCATTCTACCGCCGCTCTACATCACCCACCAAGCGGCCCAAGAACCCAGAGGAGATACAGGCCTCTCCCACAACCGAGGGAGACGAGGTCATACAGGGTGATTCAGACTGGACGTGAGTACAATCACTTGTTTATATTCCCACGGTTGCTTACAATTTTACCCCCTAGGCCAACGTGCGCCGAGAATCTTCGTCGCCACTGGCAAGCGATCTCTCTCAGCTTCCGTTTTAGCATCTTCAGGACGAAGCGGAGGCTCAGACGTCGCCTGACGGGTTGAGCAATTCATGGCTCGTTCCCGCAGTTCACACAGCACTATCGTGCACATTGTATATGCAATCCCTTTTTCGCGCGTTGCCACTGAGGGCACCTGCGACCTATGATCTCATCCCACAAGGACATGGGACACGTCGCGCCACGCGCCCTCAGATCCGCATGCGTCACACCTGCTTCACATCGTCGCCGCGCAACCCATTGGTTCCCCGCATCAACCGCGGTTTCCACGTCCTTGCATTTGACCGCCATATCCATTTCTACCCTTCGACATTTGCTGGACTTTTTTCGCTCTTCGCCTTCGCACTTTCATATTATTATCTGATTGGCAACTTTCATTTGCGCGGCACATTATGCATCCACACTGCTACTTTTTACTCCACATGGATCGGTATCTATTTTCATCTATCGGTCGCACATCCCCGGGAGGGACTTGCGCATAGGGAACGAACGGAGAAAGAAGGAGGACGTCTAGATAGACAGACATATCTCCATTGACGAGTGCAACGGAACTTTACGACTGTATTGGATAGCTTCTCTTGCGAAGAACGAAACGAAATGAAACATCCTGCATATGTCTGCGTGATTGTGGACCGAATAAGTTTGAAAAGCTACCGTAGGCGACGCCAATTCATGTATGGAAGCTTCGCCCGTACAACACTGATCTGGACCAGTGTTTCGGACCTCTAGTGAGACCAGCCACCAACCATATTTTCGATCTAGTCCTTTGCGGGCGTGTTCATACCCGCACTAATGGCATGACACCACCGCCAAGATTCCGTAATGCCCGCTCCAATCACGAAACCCTGACCTCACTTGAACTCGGAATCTGTCCGATTCGAACGCAAATTGAGAAGTGATTCCGATGGATACATACGAGGTGCACTTGTCTCATCTCCATCACCTTCAGGGTTGATAACAACAACGACTCCCATGTGCACATGCACACACACACGGTGACCCATTCCTTTCAAGAAGGGCAAATAGACATACTACGAGACCTATCGGTTTTGGCCGGTCAAGCCAAGTTGTCAAAATAAAAGCAAATAGATTGCTTGCTAAAGGATCGCGACTTCAATCAAGGTTACCGTCGTTTAACGCCGTCAAATTCTTCAACAATTTTGACATGCGGTTCGTTTCTGAATCGTCCTTGCGCAAACCGCCGCGGAGGTGAGGTAACGGCAGCACGATCCACCCTTGATATCAACCTACTATTAAACACAGGCATGTGAGGTGAAAATGGAAAGATAAATTAGATGGGAAAACGGCACTTTGGACAAAACGGATCGACCATGCGTCGTCGGCGAGTCTTTGTTTTACGTCTCTCGACTGCCTTTCTTAACGCGTGAGATCAGCGGGCCGTCGGTGGGGCGCGATCGATGTGCGTCTTTCAAATTCGGAAGGTACAAAGGTACAAAGGGTCATCGAATGGCTGGACCCGCTTGGGGGGTCGCGAGCGCAGGTGCGCACGCCTATGACATACCGTAACACTCCGCACGTGTGATTCCAATTCTCTCCGAGCCGCTCGCTCTAGTCGCCCGAACGCGATCCCGAACCCGAACGAGGGGCGCACCCCGTACCCTGCAAAACTTTATTCTTCTTTTTGTCTTTTTTTTCCTGTCGTGTTCAGCGCTTGCCTGCGCTTATCCTACAAAGGAAAAAGTGGACAATTTTTTGGGGGGTTGGGGCTGGAAAATTTTCACTCGGCTGATACGGCAACAGGTCCTGGCAGTTTGTTTTTCGTTTTCTCAGCCTCGAGGAGTCAAGAAACGCAACGAGCAACGTTCTTGGATACCTAATACTGCGGTCGACACGTTAGGCTGTCATGGGACCCAGTCTAGAACCCTGCGTTCCCTTGGATGCGAACTGACAAACAGATCGTTCCCCGCGTTCGCTTTTTACTATTGGCAGCGGGTGAATGCTCGTGATCTCCGTGTGTGACTCGATCGTAGGGTTCATCAATTCTGCGTAAACTAGTTGTCAGTCACTTAGGAGGCATTTCCCATTGCAGGTTAACTCAATGGTCAGGCAAGCGCGACAGTGGCAAGACTGTTGGCGTTCAATGCGTTCGATTTACGTCTCTCAAAGACGGGCAGGTTTTTTGACAATTGACATATTCAAACCTGAGGTCAGGTATGTACCTGATGGTGACTAACAGCAAGGCCCACAGGCTCTGCACTGCAGGGGAGACTCTTAGTCGACGACTGTCAAACGGACATGCGGCGGCCCCAGAACTCGGGTCCCCTTATCGTGCATGTGTTCTCGTTCTTCCTGTGTTGTTCCATTCGCCCCCCTTGAACGTTCCAATTACAGGTTCCGGCTCGTAGAATGCAAAATCATTGATCTGCATCATGCCCGTGGAGTCGATTTGGGGAGCCTCCGTCACCAATCCCGCTTACATTCGGCATTCTAGTTTGAGTAAAAGTTTCGTTTGTTTATGCAATCTTTGGGTCACCTCGACAACCGCGACCGCCGCTATACTTGGTTCGGCAACCTTCCGTTTCCGTGGTTGTCGGCGGGAAGGCTGATCGACGTAACTTCCAGTGGCGACATATGAGAAGATCTGCCACTGGCACGCCCTTTGTGCGCGTTCTTTCGAGTTTGTCGTGCTTGGTATCTCGCCAGGCGTGCTCCCATACCCAAATCCAGGGTTTTTTCTCACCACCCTCGCTAGGACGCCGCAGTCCCACAAGCAAGCGCGCTCCGTCAGGAAAAAATGGAATTAATTTCGTAACAATTCGGACTGCAGTCGACCAAATGCAGAGGACCTGGACCCAAGTACTCCACTGGCGCGTGGTAGTCGTTCGGTTTATTGTGTACTCTATGGACTAACGCCCTTTCCGTTCTGCACTGCAAGTTCCTTTTCACTTTCCGAAAATCCTGTGGTCGCGAATCGCGTTCTCCGTTCTTCTATGCTCCACATCCATATGCACAGGACATGCAGTCATAACATCGAGTTCCGGTATCGGAGCTCGTTCATCCCCCGGATTTACCGCGTGTCCATGGCTGGCCGCTATCCTTATCTAAGCGAACGCTCGACCCCCCTTCCCCAAGCATCGTGTACAAGATCGCTCAATTTCCCCTTTCATATGCTGAATCGTGCAATGTCCGGACAGCTTTGCCGACAGCTCTTTGCTGTGCTGACGCGTACGGTTATCCGGTACTGTAGTCGCCGTACCTGACTTGCATCATACTGCGGAAACCTCTGCCTCTTCTGTATACCTCTTGCTTCACTGCCGCCCGTCGTGTTGACGTTCGATGTTCAACAACGTCATCGTCACCTGTGCGGCCCCTCACGACGTTTCATTCCCGCGCGCGGACGAGAGAAGTAACAAAAAAAGTGATTGCCTCGCGGATCCCGCATGGTCGCTATCTACTCTTACCATTTACTCTCCCCCTTGGCGCAATACCGACGCTGACTCACGCACCACACACAATTTGGTCACTCCGACCCTGGAAGGCGGGGCTGTGCTTGTTTCGCTTGCTGTTGTCCTCGCCCCCCTCGTCCTTCCCTCCATTCACTGGAAGGTGTCCTTTCGGGCGACGGAGTCCGAGAATCTCGTCTCAGGGTCGTGAACTGCTGCTGCCACTTGCTGCTGGCTGGTTGCCTACCCCTCCGGTAACATCGGGACGACCTGTGTGTTCTCTCGTGAAGACGGAGTCTCTTCTTCTCGCCATGTTGTTTCAGGATTTCGAAGTATGGCTTTGGTAACTGCAGTGCTGGGACTGTACTAGTTTGCACTGCACCGCAATGCGCAACGCAGTTCGTCTCGTCTCGATCAATAGTTCTACGCGCAGGCTGGTTGGTTGGTCACATGATTCGATATCGGTCACGTGGCTATTTCCTTTTTCCTTGCACCAACCCCCCTTCGAATCGATATACATCCACGTCGTGGTCCGATCGCTCCCTTTTCTTTATTATTATTATTATCTTCGGCAAGCGAGCAAGCACGGGCACGCTACGCGGTTCCTGTGACGTAGTCATGATGGTCATCGATCACAGAGGTGTGCACCACTCTATTCAAAACTATGCCATCTGTGTGTTCATGCATTCATGTTTGCGTTTCATTTTGGCCCGATTCGCATCCGCCTGAACCCTCCCCCCCCTCCGCTCCTTTGCAAGCGGCGCTTGTCATGATATGACGCACCGTTGGGTTGGTTGGTCGAGCTTCAAGTCCTGGGATCGTGAAGACTTTTTCTTTCCTCTTTACTTTTCTGTTTCTTTCTCTTTTCATATCACTAAACATAACATTTTTGCCTCGTTCTTTTCGTTCTCCCTCTTGACAAATTCCCTGCCCCACCTTCTCTCCTCCCCCTTTCCCCCTGTTCATTCCCCGGATCCCGGTGAATTCTCTTGCTGTAATCACCTCGAGGACGCCGCGTTCTTGTCCTTTTGGGGATGTGTGAAAGGGGAGGAGGGTTGCGAAAGCGGCAAGTCCCGGAGGAAGTATGTCATAAAAGGTCAGTAGGTGTGGCCGGTGTGTGTATGAGGGTTGGTTGCGTTCGAACGCCGAGGGAGATCGAGAGCGAGTAGACGGACTGCGGGCTAAACCAGGGTAGGTTAGGCTCGTAGGCTCTGCTAGCTATGCTGGGACATATGACGATCGGACGGCGGTGCCCCATTCATCATGCGCGTCTCCAGTCCTTGGCATTGGTTATTGGAGTTGGCGCCGCCTTCTGTGACTGGCAGGACAGGGCACGACGGGATGGCGTAGGGACGTGGCGCAATACATTAGCCTGTCGTACACGTGCGTCCGACTGGACTTCGAAGTGATGTCGTCGCCGTCGTCGTCCTATCGCGGTCGTGGGTGTGGGCGCGGGCCGGGTACCGATGATGACACGATACTCGATCGTGGAGGTGGGGCTTGGTGGGCCTCGGCCGATCGCCAGCCTAGGTCAAGTAAGTTATACATAGGACCCAAGTCGGTTATTATTCTCCCGGCGTCCGGCGCAGCTTTAAAGCTCTTGGATCCTGAGTGGGGGGGTTGCTTGAGATACGATCGATTATTTTGGGAGAAGAATTTGCGGCAGGGTCACGAGATGCGAGAAGTGCCAAACGAAACGACGTGGAGCGCGCGTGGTTTGCTGTCTTCTGAGATGTTCGTCGTTGACACCACAGCAAGTCATTTCTATGGAATATACCTGGGCAGTCGAATGGTACGATTCGAATCCGGAGTCAGTCACCTGAGTGGGTGCTGTAGAGCAGCACGAGTCGACGCAGTACGAAAAGCTCGAGCTGCTGTACTGCCAGAGTAGCGGTGCCCAGCATCGGATATCGATCGTACCATATGTAATATGTTATGAAGTTGTGGCGTCGTTCCTTTTGGGCGATGCAGCTTGATCGATAACTTCGTTTGCTGGAGCGAGGATGAGCTGGACCGTACGGTCCAGCTGGTCGGTCAGTCGATCAAAAGGGCTCAGTTGACTGCGTTTATGTGTCTGCAAAAAAAAAAAGTGCCGAGCAAGGTTGGTAGTATGACGTCGGATATAGTACACATTTAGCGTATCATAGATCCAAATCACGCCATCATCTCCGCGAGTCAAATCCGTCGTCATTATCATCGTCACACTGATCACTTCACATGATGGACCACATATCGTCATTTCGTTTATGACGTTGATGATTTGTCTTGAGCTGCTATACTTGCCGGCCTACATACTACTGTTAAAAGGGTTGTTGGATTGGATGCGAGATCGCAACCACTATCAGGTGGCATGCCATCCAATTCGCCGTCAACTCGCCGTGGCTGCGAAGTAGGTATAACTTCCATGCATGTGACCCATAATGCACAATACCGCATGTATGTATCTGATATATCACATCATGGTATTGATGGCATCTCATATCGTATCGTATCATTGAACTACGTCCGCAGTGCGGGCATCCCGGATGGTACTGTCATCGTCCCTGGACGTGGGGAACCTGCTAACGAAGTTGGGTTTGGGTGGATTCCTACCAAATGGAGTGATCAAACTATGTTGGACTTCGGTCTGATTTGGAGCGTCTCCGAAGGTGACCCCACCACCTCCACCGTACTATCAACCTCCTTACTAGGGTCTCCCCTTCTCCCGCACATGGGGCGGTAGCGTCCGATCACTGTCAGTAGTATAGATATATCGATCGGTGTTCTTGACGGGCACCCTACACGACGAGCACTTGACAATGTGTGGTAGCTCCACGCTTCCCTTCCCTTCGATTCTCCTTGGATGCGTGTTGTTGCTGTTGTGAGATGAAGCATGTAAGTAGCATGCCTGACACGTTTGCAGGATGGGAGGGGTTACCGGTACCGTTGTCATGCATCTCCCCGCTCTCTACCCTCTAACGAAGGTAAACCGACACCACGATTCGGAGTCCGTGCTTGATTGGGATGGTTTCCGGAATGTTAGCGCGGTCTCCGCTTTGCGTCAAAATCGCTGTTGGAGACTACACTATCCCCCTGACGCCCGTGAGCTTCTTACCTGCCTTGCTTTCCGTTTGATGACTGGAGGAGTGCTTTCCATTATCATAAGTGCCATATGGGCATCCGAACCTTTAAGTCAGCCCTTCCTTTCCCTTCCGCAAGGGAAGAGAGAAACGATGCGGCATGTGTTACGTCCACGTCCACGGTAAACCGCGACACGTGACCAGTTGATGGCTGGTTTCTCCATCTTATCCATGCCTAGATAATCTATAATCATCAGATAGGATAAATGACACCTCGCTAGCCCGTCTCGCGCTTGCCCGTGTGCACCCGTGCGGCCCGCCATGCTGTGGATTCATTTTGCAATAGAAGCAAACGGAGCGTGTTGGCTCGATCCGGGAGCTGTCGTCGCCTGATATAGAACATTCCATTCAAGGGGTTGAGCCTTGTTGTTGCCTTCCTTCCTAAGCCTCGCCCCGCCTCATGAAACGATCAGCTGGTTATCCCAAAGTGCAACCGCAAGTGACGGTGAGCCGACCTCCGGCAAGGGGTTTCGCGGTTCCGGTAGGTTGCCGCGTTCGTTGTTCGTTTGGCTACGTGACGATATGGCGAGATAAGTCGGTGGCTGAGGGATGAGTCAGAGACCCGCGTGTTTCGCATTTGCATACATGTACCGAGTACGAGCTGGATGCTCCTATGGGGAAACGGGCGTTCCATTTTGGCAGGCGGGGACCTCACGCGATGGCAAGATAGACGGGCGATTGGTAGTGGTACGCGCCAGGCTGGGGGTCGCATTTGAAAATTGTAAGCGTGAACACAGGCAGGCTCCTGTGCGCTCGGAACGTGGCCGTGAGACCTTCCGCCATCCATGGATTATTACCTGAGGAAGAAAGGAAGGGTGGCTTTCTCTTTGGATGAAGTGTTCTTGGGGTGGCTCGTGTTTAAACGTATATATCCATGTATATTCATGTATCGGCCGAGTGCGGAGCAGGAATCGATGCCGTCACGTCTTGGGCTCGCGCGGAGGGAGGCAAGGGGGATTTGTCGCGAATAAGTTACTGGGTTGACAGGAGGATGGTTCCCAGTGCTTGACAGGCCCACTCGGAGTCGTGAAGCATTGGCACGCCTGCGCTGCCTCAATGTTTGCCATAGCAGCTGCAGCGCTGCATGGTGTTACCGTGACCGTGTGGCAGTGATTGATCGCAATTAATGCTGTTGCAATATTCAACCACCTCGGCCACTGTGCGCGCTGTTGCAGCGCCGGCGCAAGCCCGACAGGACAAAACACCGATTCGAAGCTAATGGTTGTACTTATCTTCCTCTCCTCTTCCAAAGGTGGTACCCTCGCATGCCACTCTGAACCAGGAACACCAGTTGTCCAGCTAGCACACTACGAGTGTACATTGCATTTGGAAATCCAGTAACTCCGAGTGATTAGTAGGGCTGAGTCAGCGGTTTTTGTCATCTGAATACTTTAACCTCGTATGATCTTGTTCCTGTCCGACCGGATTTGTCATTTTGTCCATGTCATGGAAGTGAATCATGTTCCCGCAACCCCTTTTGCCTGGGTCAGCGATGCGGTTGGTAACATACTAAACGTTATCAACATTCGATCCGCCGTGTGTTGGATAGTAGGTTCTCCCTACGCCACTGAATCCGAGTCGTCGTTTTCGTCGCCTTCGTGAGTTGAACGATCGTGTTCAGCGGTTCTAGTATCTGATTAGTAGTAGCCAAGTCTCGGAGAATGAAGATTCGCAAGGAGTTCGTAACCCGAGGCGCCATCGTAGTAGAAGCACAGGCGCGCGCCGACGCATAATCCGATTTCGGATCACACCGGTACTTGAAAATCCTATCAATAGCACAGCTGGGGTTGAGCTGCTACCGGCGTCGAGCCCGTGCGACGCACGTACACCTCTGCTATCTCAATGGTCGCTGTTAAATATTTCGTGGTGGTAGTCACTGGTCGTGTCTAGTATGACTGAGCATGCTGACACTAGGACTTTGTAAGCTGAATCGGTATCGAGGGAAGATTTTCCTTTGTTGTGGGCGGCTCCATTAGGCCGGACTGCTTACGGGAGTAACCAAGTTGCCGCGTCCGACATCGGATTCACTCATTGCCTTGCCGCTATGGGTGCATATTCACCATGTTATATATACGTCTCTCTTTCGGATCCAAACACAATCAAACCCATCTTTCTCTCCTCGACTCGCGTGGACTAGTGACACCCGAGCACCATCCATTGACGTCCATAACGATGGCCAAGATGACGCAAGACGACTTTCACCCAGTGAAGGCCCGGCCCGGCGCATCATGGGCAGATAAGGAGGAGCAGGTATTGCCCAAGAATAGGCTGGGCATCGTATTTTTCGGCCTCATGTGCACCATGTTCTTGGCCGCACTCGATCAGGTGAGTGGGACTGGGTCGTTCGTCGGTCGCGGTTTCTGATTTGGACGATGAACTGTGTCCTGAACAGACGATCGTTGCAACTGCGTTGCCAACAATCGTATCCAAACTCGGCGGTGGAAATGAATACAGTTGGGTGGGCAGGTATGTCTTGTTATCTTCCATCACTTGCGCGAACAGGCTTATTCATCGTGGGACCTGATTCACAGTGGATACATGCTCGGTGCAGGCGCCTTTGGGCCCTTGTATGGCAAACTGTCCAACATGTTTGGTAAGCGTGACAGCTCGCCCTGCAGGTCTTGGGGAATCCTGACTTGGACGGTGTCATAGGACGCAAACCGATCCTATACTCGTCTATAATCATTTTTCTGGTATGCACCTCGAGGCTCAAGCTCCCATGTTGTCTAGATGCTCACCTTCTCATCTTTCAGTTTGGTTCCGCAATGTGCGGAGCAGCACAGACTATGACTTGGTTGATCGTGTGTAGAGCCGTTCAAGGTATCGGCGGTGGCGGGATCATACAGCTTGTGATGATTACTGTATCCGACATCGTACCACTGAAGGAGTGGGTGATCGATGTTTGATGTTTTCCACATTACTGACCGTCTAACAGTCGAGGTCGTTACGGCGGGGCACTTGGCGCCACGTATGGAATTGCAAGGTAAGCTCCCCTGTTTAATACGCGTAGAATCACTTATCAACTTTGTTGAAAGTGTTGTGGGCCCGCTTATTGGTGGTGTGAGCCTTTTAGAATCTATTCCGCTTAATGTATCACTTGCTCACTCGTCACAAAGGCATTCGCTCAACACGTCAGTTGGAGGTGGTGTTTCTTTATTAACCTGTATGTTGTCATTGTTGCTGCGAAATCTTGTTTGGCGCTGACGAAGTCCCTAGGCCAACCGGCGGTGTTGCTGCAGCCCTCCTTTTCATCTTTCTCAATCTTAATCCCCACCAAAAACGCCCGATTGCAGACGAAATTGCAGAACTCGACTATATTGGACTGTTTTGCTTCGTCGCGGGTGTCGTCTTATTACTTGTCGGTTTCGACTTTAGTCAGGATTCATGTGAGTATCAACCGTAGTCTCCTTATTCCTCGATGGATCTGTGCATCAGTGAGGAGATGGCTAACTTTTGGGGGTATATAAAGGGTCAGATCCGAAGACGATTGCTCCGCTTGTTATCGGAGTTGTTTTACTTATTCTCGGTGGCATCAACGAAATATATACCAAGAAATCTGCTATCATTCCCGCACGTTTGTTCAGGGTGAGCAGTCATTCAACCAATCTTGGACAATCTAACAAGATGACATAGACTCGTACCACTGGTATCCTTCTCATGAATTCTCTCCTTCATGCTTTTGTCTTCTTTGGAGCTTCATAGTGAGTTATGGAAGCACAATTACTGCGATTATCCGCTGACCCTCGTGCCTAGTTACCTCCCATTGTTTTACCAAGGTTGGTAGTCGCATTTATTACACAACACCGCGACTGACTTTTCGTAGTACTCGGGGCATCGGCCACTTTATCTGGAATCAAGTAAGCATCGATCTCTTCGCAGCGTTTCTGTTTATCGACGCTCCGCGCGTAGGATGTTACCATTTTCACTCGGAACTGCGATCTTCTCTGTAGCCTCTGGGTTACTCCTCTCGAAGATAGGAAAATATCGCCCGATTATATGGATGGCATGGGTATTTTTGACCCTTGGCTTTGGTCTCATGACCATGCTCAAATATACGTCGAGCCTGTATGTATATTCCATGTTCGAGCTGACGAATCATGCTTATCTAGTCTGTAGTGCCGAGCAGGAAATTTTCCCTTTAATTGCAGCCCTCGGAATAGGCTGCTTGTTCCAAGTACCTCTAGTGGCCCTTCAGGCGGCGATGCCCCTGAAAGACATGGCTACCGCTTCAAGCGCCTTCATGTTCCTTCGGTGAGCCTGTTGTGACGTGCACTCACTGGACCCTACTAAAACGAATACATGTCTAGTACTGTTGGAGGCGCGGTCGGAATTGCTATCGGAGAATCTATCATTGCAACCGTCCTCATGCGGGAGGTTGATAAGATTCCCAACTTTGCCAGCCTTGGTCTAGGCACCACGGTCGCTGAGCTCAACAACAACGTGGGGTTGGTCCACTCGATTTCTGTAAGCAGCTTGCATTCGTTTTTCGATTGTTGTGTCGGTGCTGACTTGCAACCAGGACGTCACCACTCGCGATGCTGTCTACCAGGCATGGTCGGACGCGATCGGGACGATATGGATTGCGTCTGCGCCGATCGCTGGGTTTACGCTTATTCTATCATTGTTCATGCGCGAGTACTCGATGAACCGCAAGATAGTGCGCGATGGCGAAATCACTACGGCCGTAGAACTCGAGGAAGGAGAGCTACAAAGAGCGCCGCGGCCTCTGGATGACCCTGACATGTCCCCGACGAATACGATTGGTGAGATCGAGGAGCCGGAAGGGGATGATGAGGAGAAGGAGTTCGGAAGGAAACAGAATGGGAAGATGGCGGTATGATGATGTTCAACGACACACAATTACACACTCGCACACTCGCACCGCAGGCAGGCGACAAGCATTAGAAGCAATACTTTCTCAGATATTCCCACCTTCATGGCATTAATTCAAGCAGGGACTCGGTTTGGGTGTAACGACATAACGCAGAGAGCTGTTCCTTGTCGTGTAACTGTAGTTAATTATTGGGGTCATCGACATCAGGTGCTTGGTACTATCGTTTTATATATAATAAATGTCGGTGTTTTCAAGATAGGATCATTTTGATGAAGGGGTACTACAGTTGATCGGGACAACTTAAAAGGTATGTGTTAGTATGAGGGAGTTATTGGAGATATCGTAAGGCGACGAAAAGCAGCTCAGAACTTCAAAAACATATGGCTTACGATGGAGCCCACTGCGTAGTGCGACGATCAATCCCTGGGCCATTTCCACTGGCAACTTTGTCACATTGGGAGCTGCTCGGGAGCAACTCGGGTCCGAGCCATTCTTGGATGATGGTGATAGAGTTGATGTTGCACTGAATCGTCTGATCCGATGTCCATTCCTATCAATGGACCTTTGTAGTCGACACGAATCCGAGTCGGATATGACGGCGACAGCGACGGACCTGCACGTAATGGCCCCGATGGCACACTGCAACACAGACGCGATGGGGAACCACATGCTCTTCCTGTACTTCGTGACACGCTTGCGAGAGGAGCAGGTGGATCGGAGCCTCCCGCTCAGGTACCACTGGAGGAGCGGTTGGCGATGGTTGCTCCCGCAGCGGAGCTCGGGCCTGCCCACGTACGTGCGCTCTGCCTAGTGGGGTGACGATCGACGGTTGGGCTCGTCACATTTATATTCCAGCTGAGGATGTACCTTGACTCTGTTTGTAGTTTACGACGGGAACGTGTTTGATGGGGTCGTGAGGGAGTGGTTGGACGAGGTGGAGGGGGGAATATTAGTTATGGTACCTCAGACGGACACATGCAAAGTCGCAGAGTAGGGTGATCGGTGGTAAACTTGGCCTTGTGTATGACAAAGCAAGCGGATCATTTTCAAGTTGATGTTAACTTCACTGAGTTACTACTAGAACCAGTCGTCTCAATATTCAATAGTCAATGACGGTCCATTGGAGGCTGTTGTTCGGGAGAAGTCTGAGTTGGGACCGAATCTCTTTCACCGAGCCGTAAGCAAGGCCGTAAGTATTCAAACGTCAACGCCGCTAGTGCAAGGGGTCTAAATGAAAAAACTTACTCCATTCCCAGTGCATGCCTTGGCCCGCTATACTCTTCGCACACCAATAATTTCTTCCAGGATGACATCGTCCTCTGAAATGTCTGCGGAGCGTATGGTGGCAATCTCACTGATGAGGGGTCCGCTCATTGGCACATTCCTTTCTTTGATGCACGTTTGCTCCCGCCATTTCGATCGTAGTCCAAATTTTTGCTCACAATGGCATGATCACAGTCTATATGGAATCGGTTGCATGCAAACGTTCTTTTACTTTCAGACTTTCCAAAACGACTGCTGGAGACTCAAGATAACGGTATGTCATCCCACCGAGTTCACTTGGATGCTCTTCAACGATCGTTGCTGATCGTGTCCGACCTCGCTCAGGTTGCATTTCTTATGTGAGTTGCGTTTTCTTTCTGATCCTGTTGTATGGGATCCGGTGTGGGTGACACTCACCCCTCGTTCAATCACGCAGCATTTTGGAGACGGCTCATGCTGCCACCGCCGTGTGGTCAATGGACGACTATCTCATCGCTCAATATGGCAATGTGAGTGCCTTGGAGTCAGGGACGTGGTGGGTGGATGCAATTTCAATTTTTGTATGGCTTTTGGGTTTTGACACTGAAGTTCTGTTTCCGTATAGGTCGTTTGCGGTGAGTCATTACTATCGTCTCTCTTCGAGGGAATGGGCTGTGGATATGAATCCTTTGGGGCAAGATGACGTACCTCTTCGGGGTGAGCACCTGTTCGTCGGTTTGACACCAGTAGAGCTGATAGGTCGAAAGCTTACGATCGATTTCCATGTATGCCTGTGAGTCTACACCATCTTCTTTTGCCACTGAGTGATATTCACTATGTCCTTGCCCTCTGCAGATACTTCACTTGGCGAATATGGTTGTGTCAGTGCACCCTTTCATGTGCTCGTCTCGATGCGGTCTTACGCTTTTGTTCAGCCACGAAGAATAAATGGATAGTTATTTTGCTGGTGTGCCATCATGAATCAGATTGCATAATGGTGTCTGTATGTACCTGATATTGACAGTGCGTGCTGTGTGCATCACGAACAGGCAAGCATGATGTTTTCCCACTACTCCAGCTATGCTCAGCCTCGACCTCCCATTTTTTTTCCCTCCAGGATTCAGTATTTACTGCAGCTTACTCACGTATGATTGACCTCCCACCTACCCTTTCATGCTTTTGATTGTCTCCCGAATACCCTCAGTGCCCTGCAACCAACGTGGTCTGTCTATCTACGTGACTACCAAAGCTACCTCGTTGTGATTGATATGCATTTCGTGGTTGGAGACACTTTGTCTGCTATTGCGATGACATACCATCTTGCCAAATGTCGAACCTGGTTGCACGATAACTCGTCCTGTCGGCCACTTCGCATCGACACCGTGTTGAACCGGCTCTTCATGTTTGCTGTCGCCACGGGCATATTGACATCGTGGGTACACACCCCCCATTATATGTTTTGATTGTTGTGCTGCAAAGTTGGCGACTCGCACTGAGGTACTGATCCGTTGATGACACAGGTTCGTGGACTTGATTATAGTCATCTTGGTATGTCCAAACTTTTCCCCAATCCCCCCTTCCGAGTTACCTGGGATGCTGATGTCAACAATTTTCTTTTCTTTTCTCTCTTTTTCTGCCCAGATATTTTGGCAACCACACAGTCTTGCTTTCATGAGTGCTGTCCTCGTACAAACACACCGTTCGTAACCTCCCTATTTTTGGTATTCCAAAGGCTAAATGGCGTTTCTATCAATTTTAATGGTACACAATGATCTACATACACCCCCATTCTCATTTCCCTGGTGCACCAATGCAGTCTACTCCAATTCAGTTCTCGCCTCGTGAGTTTTCCGGTTTCTTGTTCTTTTTTGTTTTCGAAATAGTTTCACTCACTCTAAATCTGTTCACTTACTCTTCGGTCTGATCTATTCGTCACTGGACACTGAATTCTCAAAATTTGGCATGACAAGACTCAACATCCGAAATGCTATCGTTCCAAATGACACAAGTACAATCGATATCGAGCACCCTGCCGTGATATCTCTGCGCTTTGCAGGTTTCTCGAGTGACTCGAGGACGACCTCTGAACTCTCTGAACCCGGAGTGCGCCAAAGAGGAGTTGGAAGGGGGGAGCTTGGGAGGGGAGATGTCAATGACTGGTCATCATCACAGTGTATGTACCTGTTGGTATTAAACAAGGCTGGCCAGCTGACACAAATTGCTATGCCTGTTCTAATTCCAGGCTGACAAGCGAGGCAGCATGCGTGTCTAGTGCTGTGTCGGGTATCCGATCCCAGTATATCTCTATATCACCAATAAATTCCATGTTGCGAGCTTGCTGTACTTCCTGGATCAAGGGCTGCCTGAACGGAGATATTGGCGTTGACATCATTGCATAAGGCTGTGACACTCATCCTAGGCTTCTGAGAATACGAGTCATGTTACAGTTAGGCTTAGTCTCCCGGACGCACATCACAAAAAAGGCGGAATTCTGAAATGGTGTGACATGGATAACAGCGTTACCATCACATGACGATTGCGTGCTAGAAGTCAGTCACGCCGCGAGGGGGAAGTCAGACGCGTCACCGATTATGAAATTGCTCGTCCGAGTGAAATATATATCACGCCGAGTAGAGCAGAACACTTCGTTGTGCGAATGGTTCTGACAATACATAATATGTTCATCTCAACGATACCAATCTTATGAGACCTACAGTGCATCATAACCTTCCTCCTCCCAAATGACCTCATCCAGCTCTTCACCCTCGTCTGCCGCCACATTATCAATACCATCGTCGATTCCATGAGGACCTGCTCCGAATTCTTCCTCGTCAATTCCCTGAGCGGCATCTTCAAGTTCTTCCTCGTCTGCAGCGTCACCCTCTCCTTGAATCGAGTCTTCGTCAGATGAGTCATCTGGCGGATCATGTCGTCCTTCCGCAAGCAAAATGTCATCCCAATCACGAGTGATCTTGTGACCAATTCCACCACCGCGAAAACGCAAAAACATATCTCTATCGACAAAGCTGAGGGGTATCAGATCGACGGCCACAAAATTGTTTGAAACGACTTGCATGTTTACATAGAAAAACGTCCAATCTTGATGAGGTCCCCACCCTTCTGCTAGCGGCTCTGCATTTACGAAAGAATCGTTGAGCAATTTGTCGGTTGGTCCGTTGGTGAACGCAGGAATCAGATGCACACCCCGGATGACGCAATCAGGATCCACGAAGCCAAATGCATCTTCCAGGTGCTCTTGATCACAAAATTGGAGGCGAGGCAATCGCTTGACATCCCATCCAAACTTGTAATTGACATCCAAGTGGAACCAGCGGACGAATAAGACGTCGATTCGCTCTGGCTTCGAAAACGCGGATAGAAGGTCCGGGCGGTGCTCTACCATGACATGAAATATCAGGCAAACTCGAGCATACCAGTAGGGATGAAACCGTTCATCCTCCTGTGAAAGGACCATGATATCAGCTCGTGTTTGCGGATTGATCGAGTCTTGTTCTCCGCGAAGGTCATATGTAGTGTAATTCACTCGCAAAAACGCATGCTGGAAGAACTGGTTGTCTCGGATGACAATGCAGCTTCGCTCGTCGTCTGAGAATTGGTGCTCGAATCCATTCTGGACCAGGCCACGTATGCGAGCCAGTAGGTGATCCTTAAGACGGGGGATAAAACCCTAATCATAACTAATGCATTGATTACTATCTCTCAAATGGGGTCAAGACATACCTCAATTGCGGGGTCATCAGCTTTATTTCCCAGCCAAGCTGTGAGATCATGTGCATTCCGTGTAGATGCAGCAATGTAATAATGATCTGTGGGTGACGATTGAGTTTGCACGGGCTGTGTATGGGCCGTGTTTGAGCATCGATTCCTGTCAGCCTCTCGAATTCCTTCCCATGCGTCGTTAACCTCATTGATGAATCGTTCGATTGACTCTTGATTGGCAATGCTTGCTGTTCGCAAGTCTTTCTTCTTGCCTGAACGAGCAAAACGTCGCTTTGAACGGCGGTGCTCAAGTTCACCCTGTTCAATTAGTTACGATGAACACAAGTGCTAGCCTGTTAGGGAGATTTCGCTTACTATTTGAGTAGAGTAGCCATCTGTAGTTCCATACTTGCGAATCATCTCTGGATAGTCACCAAGTGCATGGTATTTGTAAGTCGACAGATTCAACTTCTTGATCTTGGGTCCAGCGCTTGCATTTCCAGTCCTTGCCAGTTGAGGACTCTTTGCAATGAGGGCTGCTCGGCGTCGAGCACGGGCGGCTGATTCGTGGGGTAGCTCTGTTGTTGGAAATACAGCACATGTCCTCTTTTGAAACGTTCGTGCCGAATAGCCAAGATGACATGTTGCAACGTCAAACAAGAGGAGTGTGTCGTCTGTGTGGGACCGAAGCTTGGCAAATGCATGCCATGTACCCAAGTCAAAGAGAAGATCAAGGACGATCTCATTATGGGGAGAGAGGAGCAGCCCCTCAAAGACTGGCATAGCACACTAGAAAGTATTGTTTTCGAACATGTTTCTGTGTGAACTTGTAGTGATGCATACCTGGAGAAGATCCTCAAAGTCTCTCGCTGCAAGTCATTTCATAGATGAAGCGTTCTGATGAAATGGTCGGATGGTTCCACGTCCAAATGTGGGTACTACTCGATACCTGTCAAAACAATAACCTTGAAATTTTCATCATTAATCATAAGATCACGGCGTACCTCCAATTAAGCTCAGTCACCCCTTCGTGAGCATGTAGTACACGCATCAGATGAGTAAAGATTGCCTTCCAAACTCCGAGTTCAAACTCGTGAAGCAAGTCAACAACAAACAACAAAAAGAAATCAAATGGCATATCCTTGGATGAAAGACTTTCGGAGAATGCATTCTGAACATGTAGAGATCATCAAATACATGATCAACCAAGGACTTGGAAACTGGCCACTCACCCGAATTGGAACCAAAGAGTCGTCCTTGAGAAGATCTTGAACGGCCTTGCTGTTTGGAGACTTGCCTTGGAAAATGTGCCTGCGTGCCTTGTTGATTAACTTTTGATACGCATTGTTATTAACCCGGACTTGTGTTTGTCGGATAACCATGTCTGACGGCTTGCCCATGTTAGCAACAAGCCACTTTTTGATGAGACAGCGAGGGCAAAGACATTCTCCTAAGAACTTGATGCATGCCAATAATACTCTAGTCGACGGCATGATTAGCTACTCAAAGCCTCACAGATAAAGGAAGTCATGACTTACTTTTCTGGGTAGTCGGCTGAGTAGCTAAAGAAACGAGGGAAAAAACGCCGAACAACATGATCAACACACTCGATCAGCAAC
>JBBPLL010000140.1:0-58315 GCA_038089755.1 Leccinellum rugosiceps | reverse complement strand
CCTCTATTACTGAAAATCTCGAAAATAGTATTGATTTAGTTAATGTCTGGTTACTGTCTAATAAAAGATTGATCTAGAACAGCCATTAGTTAGTCCAGGTTAGGAGGCAAAATTGGTTAGTCTGGGTTAGGAATATTGGCAAAGCCATTAGTTAGTCCAGGTTAGGAGGCAAAACATTGGTTAGTCTGGGTTAGGAATATTGGCAAAGCCATTGGTTAGTCCAGATTAGGAGGCAGTTAGTCCAGGTTAGGAGGCAATTAGTCCACTGGCAGGTTAGGAGGCATGATATTAGTTAGTCTGGATTGAAAATATTAGTAAATCATTAGTTATCCTAGGTTAGGAGATGCCTACTGGTTAGTGTCTGGTTAGTACACTTGGTTAGTATCTGGTTTATTATATATCTATGGATAACTGTCAGTGTCTGGAGAAATCTGGAACAACTGGGAAAATCTGGGGCTTACTGGAGAACTCTGGGGCTTGCTGTGCTGTGTCTGTCTCTATGTGGCTGTATATCTGGGGATTTCTGGGAGATCTGGGGAGACCTGTCAAGACTTGGAGTAGCTGTGGACAGCTGGAGATTCTGTCATATCTGGAGCGCACGAAGGTCCAATATGCTGTTTTGCTGATGTGGGCTCTGTTTCATTGTGGGTTTTCACACCATCTCATGTTGTATGTTGTATTCTAATGTAGGTCATTCTATTGGAATTCAACATCTGCAACATTGCGCTTGCGGGATATGGTATCGATTACCCTCCCAATCTTATCCACCTCATCAATCACCATCGTTCTCCATCCCGACCCTCTTGAATATATATTTCACCTTTGGCGACTGTGTTCTCCAGGAGGTCAAAGAAGCCGAAGAGTGCTACTGCGTTGTCCATGCACCATGACCGTATCGGTATTGTGTGAGCGGGCGAGAATTGCAGAGAGTATGTTTTGCGATTGGAACATTGGACGGGGCAATGCGGTGAAATTTCTGTGGGACAGACTAATTAGAATGAATATATGCACACATCGGTAACAGACTACCTCATCCCTTGCGATGAATCTTTCTGGAGGAACTTGAGTAGGCGAACGAATCGTGTAGATGTAGTATCGTCTTTGTCGTCTCCGTCACCATTGTTTTCCCCTTCGTTCTTTGGCTCTGGGCCTGGAATGCCAAGCGATCTACTGTGCGAGTTAAACAAGCATACCTTGTAAGCCGAGATGACTGACCTATGGGTCAACAAACTTGGCGACATTGCATGTCTAGGAAACGTCCCTTTTCACAACGATGACGCGAAAAAGTAGGTTGATAAATGTATCTTCATAGAGGTGTTTGCTAGTGAGCTCGAAGCTTCTGCGACAGTGCATGGGTGGTCTCGGCGAATGCAGCGGCTTCGCAGATATTGTGGAGTGCAATGACAAGCAGGTTCTGTGACAGCATGACTGGTCAGACGGATATTGTGCAAGTAACGAGTAATCACGTGGCCTGTGGGTCTTACTATGTATCGTCGAAGTCTCGTTCAAGACCGAGGGCTCAACGTTAGATTACGCCTACCATGTTCAGTCACTTGCTACGTCTTCAGCACTCTTGGCATGATCGTAAGTGTCGGTTTTCGTTGAAGCGATTCCATCTCATTTCTCGGCTCTTGCTTGGCGGTTCTGCGATGTCTTGTCGCAAGCAGGCCAGTCGGATTCCTCGTGCCCCAGGCCCTTCCTTTACGATCATGCCACTGACCCATCATCAGATATTTGACGGAAATCAAGCCGTGCTGTTCCGCATGTGTTTGAGATCGAGGGACTTAGGGCTTCCTACATACACTGTTCCTTAGTGACGTGATTTAGTGGGTGTCATGTTCATAGTTACGCGGTCTCGCTTTTGTACCTCTCGTCCTTACCATATGCCACATGCCAAGACTTCATCATGCACAAAAATTATCATTCTGTCCCGACCGTGGGAAGAGGTTTGTGAACGAGACACGGGTTCTTCAACACATGAATCAGCCCTCAAATGCATGCAGTTCCTGGACAAATGTCCTGTCAAACCTCCCTGACCATCGTGCAGCTGCTCGCAATGCCGCAGGCATCCACCTTTCGGCCGACTCGGAGCCCCAGCATCAGCCTAGCCCTGATCATGGAGACTTGGATTACCAGGACAATGTTGGCGAAGCACGAACACGGGAGGATTTCGAAGATGCTGCATACTACCCAATCAACTCAGAAGAGCGTCGAGGTCCCCTTACTGGCCGGGTCGTTGACAGTCATCCAAACGTTCCTTCAATATATCCCAGGGGAACCACTTTCATGGATCAATTCTGGAACGATGAGTGTGCAGGCCACCATAAGGAGAATCTATATTATCCTTTTGCATTGGGGACAGAATGGGAATTGGCTTCGTGGCTTTTGCGCTCACGTTTAAGCATGGCTGCTATTGACGACTTTTTATCCTTATGACTGGTATGTTTGGGTTCCTTTCCTATTCCTTTTCAGATCGAAAAAAAAATTAACTAGTATCTCAGATCAAGCAGCTCTCGCTTTCTTTTCGAACATCAAAGGAGTTACGCCTTCGTGCAGAAATGTTACTGTCTGGACCCCGCTGGAAATCCCACACTCTCCATACTCAAGTCGCAATGAAACGCAAAGCAGTCGTCTTCTATTGCGATCCTGTGGAGTGTCTCCAAGCCTTGCTCAGTTATCCATCATTTGTGTCCCACATCTCCTTTGTCCCACAGAAAGTGTGGTCATCTTCTGCGTGGATAGTTCGTGTATACAATGAGTGGATGTTGGGTGATCACGCCTGGAATTTACAGGTAAGCTCATCCTTTCCAGAATTGATATCTTTTTGACATGGTAAAGGACAAGTTACCGGATGGTGCGACGCTTCTCGGGGTCGTTTTGTTCTCTGACAAGATGAACATTTCGGTGATGACTGGAAATAGGATGGCTCACCCGTTACTCCTCAGCCTTGCCAACATTGATGCCGAAATCTGCAGCAAAGGATTGTTACACGGCCATGTCCTCCTCGTGCTTTTACCAGTTGCATCCTTCATCCATCAACAAGCCCATGTTCGCAGCCTGTTATCCGACCGGCTTTTCCATGAATGCCTAGATTTTGTGCTGAAGCCCCTCAAGATTGCTGCTGCGGTTGGAATTATGATGAGCGACCCTGTGGGTAACTTGCATTACTCCTTCCCTCTCCTCATTGCATATATCGCCGATACACCCGAGGAAGGTTTATTCACGTGCATTGGTCCCAAGGCCTCGCCAGTGTCCACTGCAACATACAAACAATTCGGAGATTCTTTTCGCCACCCCTCACGTACCGCCGTAATGACTCTTGACGACATCAAAAAGGCTTGCTCTATGGCTAATCCAGACGATTTCGAGTCCTTTCTCAAGGTTGCCAAGTCCTTCCGTCTCAACGGCGTCGAGAAGCCTTTTTTCAGGGATTGGCCGCTTTCCGAACCGTCAATTTTCATCACGCCAGAACCCCTGCACCATTTCCATCGCCTGTTCTGGGACCATGATTTGCAGTGGTGTGTCGTCGTTCTCGGACCCGACGAGATTGACTACCGGTTTTCTCTTGTCCAAACAGCAGTTGGATACCGCTCATTTGGAGAAGGAGTGTCGAAGCTAAAGCAAGTAACGGGTCGTGATCACCGTGCCGTGCAAAGGTACATCGTTGGGATCATCGCCGGTGGTGTACCTCCGAAGTTCCTGGCAGCCATTAGCGCTCTCCTCGACTTCCGCTACCTTGCTCAAATGCCTCGTTTCGATGAAGATGCGTTGTCCAGGGTTGAAGCAGCGCTGCAAAGGTTTCACGATCACAAGTCGGCTGTCATCACTGCTGGCGGATGAAGGCGACACTTCGCACCAATACGGCACTAGGCACCTCACACTAAAACTCAACGAGGGGATGGGGACTGTCGTGGAAGGGGAATTCCGACCAGAACAAGACTGGCTTGTTCGGTCGCTGCATTCAAGTATTTATACTACGAGTACATGTGCACAGATCATGCTGTGACTGACGATAAGCTATCTACTACTACTATATATGGTTAGAGTGTTCTCACGAGTGTGGGAGTATTCCCATACATGAGGTGTACACGCGTAAGGCAATGTACGAGGCTATGGTCCATGAGGTAACAATGTGTAAGTCCAGACTATGATGTCATAGATAAGAGATAACAAGGGCACGTGACGTGAGTGATCACGTGATGAGTCATGTGACGAAGGTAAAGCACGTATAGGTCACGTGACTTGAGAAAAACGAAGTTATAGATAATGGAAAAGTAAAGTGACTCAGCAGGTCACGTGACTTTGAAAGTGAAAAGTTAACGAGTGAAAATGGGGTTTGCAACAGAAAAAGGATAGTCCTGTGTCGTAAATGTAGCCTCCACCGTGGGAATACCCTCAGGATGGACCAAAACCGTAACAACGGTCATCCCTGGTGGGATGATATTGATGAGGTCTCATTCTGAACTCTGGTAAAGTTTCATTTCTCTGTTGTCATGGTGCTAACCAATGTTTCGAAGGAGGTTTTTCTTCCTCTTCTTCTGGTGGAAGCATGTACCATTTATGTTGGTGTCAATCTCCAATGGAGGATTGATGCCCAGTCTCAGGTTTGGAATATTTCTGACCAGGATAAGGGGGTGAAACCTCCTTTGGTCATTGATCCTGATCCTCAGGAGTGAAAGGTCTCTGGTTCCAGAGGTCCTATAGGATCATTGGCTTCAGGCATGTCCCCAAAGGGATCATCCTGTGGATCTTGTAGGTGATTGCACTGATCACCATATTGATCACCTGGCTCTCCATTATATCCATAAGGAAGTGGAGGAATGGGATAGAAGTTATCTCGTTGAGGTTCTGGATTCTTGATACAAGTATTCTCCTGTGGAAGATCATTGGGTGTCAAAAGTTCATCTTCAACTGGAATAGAGGGTGGTCTATGTTCTTGTTCTTTGGAACAATGAGGAAATATAGACTCATCGAAGATGGCATTGGAAGAGATAAAGACACGATGTCATTTCCCTGACCAGAAATGATAGCCTTTTGTGTTTGGAGCATAGCCTATAAAGGTCATCTTCTCTGCTTTTGCAGTGAGCTTATCCTTTTGAGTCTCTTGGGGTATGTGAATGTAAGCAAGACAACCAAAGATCCTGAAGTAGGAAACATCGGGTTTCTTCCCATTGAATAATTCAATAGGAGTCCTCCAATTATGACGCTATACTGGTTGACAATTATAAACATGTATAGCGGTTTCTACCGCATCCTGCCAGAAAGAGTTCAGCATACATGCATGATGGCACATCACTTCTGCTTTCTCAAGCATAGTGCAATTAAATCTCTCTGCCCAACCATTCTGTTGGGGTGTATGGGGAACACTGGTCTGATGGGTTATACCATGGTCTGTGAAGAACCACTGCATCGAAGAGCCAATGAATTCCCTCCCATAGTCCAAATGGATAGAGGTGAGCAAATAACCAGTAAAGGTTTCCACCCAGGAAGCCATGTTGGAGAAATGCTAGGGAACAGCATCCTTCTGGCAAATGAAGGCAGTAAGCCCAAAGCCAGAGTAATTGTCAATGAAAGTGAGGATGTATCGGGTCCAGGACCGTGATTCAGTAGGCATAGGAACAACAAAGTCAGTGTGTACAAGCTCAAGAGGGCGAGTAGCACATTTGAAAGAGTCTGCATAGACACATTCACACATTTTACCCAAGGCACAACCTTTGCAAGGTGCAGAAGGAGGTGAGGATTTAAGCGTAGGCATACCAGAGATATGAGCAGGAGCTTGTCTCAAGCCATTCTTCGAGATGTGGCCAAAGTGTTAATGCCACAAAGAGTAATCGTTGCAGACTGAAACCAGTGAAGATTGTTCCTTGGAGATAAAGCACACACCTGTATCACCAAGTCTCCTTTAGTGTTCCAAATATGAGTGTGAGTGCCTTCTATCTGGCACTTATAGCCTTGTTTGGTCAACATAGGTACCGATAGGAGACAATGAGTCACCTTCGGAGCATACCAAACACCTTTAAGAACAATTGAAGGTAATGATTGCTGTTTGACAACAATTTTGCCAGGTCCATGAAGAGGAACATTTTGACCATTAGCAACAACTGCATATCAAACAGTGTCATCAAGATGAGTGAAGTCATTGAGATAGGGGCTAAGATGATCAGTGCAACCACTGTCAATCATCCAATGGTTATAGGCAAAGTCATTTGCAGAGATCTCCCCAAGTGCATTCACACTAGAATAAAAGTAATCAAGTAGCATTGCCTGCTTGTTATCTAATCCAGAGTTTAACATCTCTGTATGGCATGGGTCTGGAATATATTCTCTAGTTTCGTAAACATGAAAACCCAAAGGGGCCTCTACTGGCAGTAAAACCATCTCAGTAGGTAGAGAAAGAGCAGCATCTACAAGAGTGTCAATGCCATTGAAAGATTGGCTGGACACTAAACCTCCAAGTGAAACTGTGACTTTGGTCTTTGCTTTCTTCTTCTTCTGTCCCTGAGATGAGACCATGCTTACTTCAGAAGGGACTTTCACTGAAGAAGCTGGATGGAAAGGGCTGTGAAGGCCCTGCCATGTTCATTCCTGTATCCACTTCATCAGCCCATGATTTGGCGATGAGTTGGTCCCCTGTATCATTCAAGGTAGGATAATCAATGATCATCATACCTTCATCTCCTTCTCCTTCTACTTGGTGGACAAAACTGTCCATCTCAACCTCGTTGGCACGAGCAGGTGCCTTTCCTTTTCCTTTCTGATCAGCATAATAGTCCCTATGCTATTGCTTTCCAGGACATTTGGACTTCTTAAGTCCTTGCTTCTGATGGTTACTAGAACCTCCAGAGTTCATCATGTAACCAGTGAATTGACCAGTCTGGTTACATTGCTGTTGACCCTGCCATTGTTGATTTGGCAGGCCTCAATGAATAACGTGCGTCCTATTAGCCTGTGACTGGGAAGGGGAATTGGAAGGACCAGCACAGGTCTCACTAATCCGATGATGAAGCAGAGTAGTGGTCGCCTGTCTCAGATTGAGTTCAGTGAGAACCATTTTGGAAATATGGTTCATTGTGAAATGTGCTTCGTCCACAGAGTGAATGATGATAGAATGGAGGTTGGAATAGATGGGAGGAGAGTAAGCGTTAACATTGCTCGGAATGATTCAGGCAGGTCAAGACCTGCAGATGCCAGCTGTTGGAAGCTAGACGTAACTTCCAATAGATCTTGTGCCGTAGACTTTGGCGAGATCCTCTTCTGCATGATGTCATGCAAAAGGTAGAAGTGGCCAGTGATACTGCCTTTGCTGTACAAGCCAGCAAGAGTGTCCCAGATGTGTTTAGCATGGGACGGTTTGTTGGCATCTGTGCCATAAGAATATTCGACCAGATTAAGGTCTGAGTCATTAAGGGAGTTGGCGATGACACCAGTGCATCACCTGTCTAGGGCTAACCAAATGGTTTGTTGCCCGGGAACGTCATGTCCAGTACTAAGACCTGTATAAGTACAAGTCCCATCAATGAACTCGAAGAGTCCATAGGCACTGAGCAGATTCTTCATCCTGGCAGACCAAGTGGGATAGTTTTGTTGCTTTTGCAACATAGGGATACAAGCAAGAAGAGAGTTGTTGACTTTGATGTCAGAGGAGGTTAAAACCATTGTAGGCTATATGGGAGGAGATCTGCAAAGATATCGTCAGCAAACGTTGTAGCAAATAATACTTCGAGAGTAGAAGATGAAACTCCTATGTCCAATGAAGAGTCTGACGGAATTGGACTTTGTATCGGAGTGACAGCAATGTCCAAATCGTCTTCTTCATGTCCCCATTTCCTTTGTCTATTGTGCTTCCTCTGTAATCACCTCCAAGATCATCCTCCCAAGTTTCTCTCTTTCCAGAGTAAGCCTCATTCAATTTTTGATGGATAAATGTGGTCAAAACCCAAGTACCATTCTTTCTTCTTTGTAAGTCCTCTATGTAAAGACCAAGTTTCCCCAGAATAGGGATGCGGGTCAAGACACTCTAAGTCCAAAAAGAAGGTCTCCACAAAATAATGTGGGTTCGGTATAGTATCATCATAGAGGATCCCAGTAGATAAAACCAGTCTGGGTTCATCATGCAAAGAATATGGGTAGATATAAATGTCTCTATCAATCCCATTAATATGAAGGAAGGTAACATCAAAATTGAAATAATTAAAAGTATACAAGCCATTGATAAAGCCTGGTAAAGGAAAGGATAAAGTACATGGAGAAGAAACAAGAAGAGATAGAGATCATTCCAAAACATCGTCCTTCTCACTCTTAAGAGTAAGATTTTCCCAATCTAAGTCTTTCAGGGTCTCGACGAAGACCTCGAAACACTCCTTGAGTTTCTGGGTCATCAAGCCCTAAGTCTCATCTTCTTCGGACCTCATTTTAAATTCATCGAGCACAACGAGTGAAAGGAGATTGGTCCTGAAGGAAATGGTGACATTGGAGCTGATCAAACTGTCAGTTCCAGTCAGTCTGGTGAGGAGAATGGAAGGGGTTTTCAGAAGGAAACATGATGTTTGGACGAAGGGAGTCCTCTAGAATGTCATTCGCATTGCATGGTAGAAACTGGTGATGATCCAGTATCTCAAACCCTTGATGATGAGGAAAGGCTGGTAAAGGCCAATCATAAGTCTGGCATGGGAAAGCCCATTCAGCACTCTCATAGGCAGTGCCTATGGTCTCAAGCTGACCATTGTAAAGAAATGAGTTGATGCTGTAATCACATCCAGTCTCAACAGGCAGCACCTGGAAGGGGTGCACCAATTGGCCAACCTCATGATGAGGCCGAGTCCAGAGGATCTCTGGTGGAACTGGAGGGAGCAGCGGATGGTTGGTCTGGATATGGGATTTGAGGTCTATAACCAATGCCTCAAGTGGACCCTCTGGCATGAGTGGATTCTCTGGAATGAGCACTGTCATTGTGACTGGCTCAAGGGATGGAAGAGGTCTCTCCCTGAATATCAGGGAGGTCATCCTGTTGATGGGCTCATCGACGATTACAATGTCAGGGCCTTCTAACAGTTTCCAGAGTTTTGCCATCGCGAAGGCGTTGTGATGGTGTAATGGATCTGACTGTAGATGTTGACGGCGTCCTGTGGTTCGGACCATTGAGACAAGTGAGGAAGATGAAGGGGCAATCAAGAGGAGGTGTGGTAGAATGATCGGGAGAGTAGCTTCAACGAACTACTGTGAGGGAGGTGTGAAGAGGATGGGTATGCAAGCAGCATTCACCGACTTCAAGAGGATGGTTGCACAAAGGACATGGAAGGGTGAATGGAAGATCCAAGGGAGCTTCCACAATAGGAGGTGGCAGTATGGGTACAGCCGAGGAGGAAGGGGAACCTGGATAAGGAGATGGAGTACCTACTTCATTGATTCCTAGAAGTCAGTAATCAATACGAAGTTCATATCACAGGTCAGAGAGGGGGATTTTAGAATATAAGTTCAATCCAAAGCAGTCTTGGTCAAGCAAGTGCAAGACCTCGATATGCTCTCCTGATGGGCATTCCCATAGAGCTCTGTCTCCGTTCCCAGTGGGATGGGTCCTCGCAAGGATAATATATAGGTTGGCCAATGATCCAATGATCTGGCTCACAAATGCAAACACCCAACAGTTAAGGAATCACAGGACAGGCATCACGATTGATAAGATGGCAAGTCTGCAATAATCTTGGTATAGGCAACTAGAGCTCAGGGCTCATAACCTAACGAGATAGCAAGTCTTGTTTGTGGAGCACAGTATGCCTCGAAGAAGAAACCAAGATAACAGTGGGAGATACTCACTGTATAACCAAAGGTAGTGTTGAACAAAGAGGTCAAGTACGGTAAGAGTAACTCAAGGTAGTTGAGGATGGACTGAGTGATGGAAGAGCAAAGGAAAGACTTCATTATTTACCTGGGGATAAACCACTAGGTTTATATACATACAGGATATGTTTGTATCTATGTACATATCTCCTATAGTAGGGAATGATGATGGAACATCATGGAATGTCAAGGAATAAGGATATGAGTCATCCACAATAAGATAATTTATCATCCAATGGGACATAAGTGCTTATCTATGTGATAAGTAATATGATAAGCGATAGAAAGATAAGAAGATAAAGAGATAAGACACATGTTGTGTACATAAGCGAATATGTCACAATGTGTATCAGTAGTAGTGACAATGTGTCACACTATGAGATATCATAGAGTAGATAGAATAGAATCTACAAATCTCAACAGCTAGTGGTTCGAAGGAACCCTAGAGGGTCGCAGGGATCTAGGGGGACTGAGGGCTAGAGATGGAGGAGCCTTGAAGAATTGCTGGGGTTCAAGGCAACAAAGGTACTGAGGACAAAGGGCAGCTACTTGCGAGCTATACTGAGGATGAAGAGGTAGGCACACACCCAGAGACTAAGGTTGGCTGAGAGCAAGTGTATATAGAAGTAGCTCTAGCTTAGGGAATACAGGAGGAGGTTGTGCTCCTTAAGTACTATGAGATCAAAGCAGATGGAATGCCATGGAATGACATGGAAAGGGAACGTGTCATCCATGGGATGGAACAGAACAGAACCATGGAGACTATAGGTACATATAGGATCAATGGAGATGGAAGGGAAGGGAGGAAGTAGGATCAATCGGAATGGAATGAAACAGAAGGTTAGCAACCCACAGTATAGAGGAAGTTGGAAGCTGCATGTCTATGGTACACTCTAGTAACAAGGAATAGGAGGAAGGCATAGTCAAAGGCAAGGGACAAAAGAAGGGAAAAGAGGTAGGGGTGTACCAATCATAACACTTTCCCACACTTATCATATGTTGAAATCACTTATCAGACAATTCAGACCATTGAACATGCCAACAACTGAGGAGTATCCTACCAATATGTAGTTCCCTTATTTCTTTTCCCAGCTCAGCATGTTGTTTATGTATTTGTGTGCATTTTGGTGCAACTGTGAAAAGATCCCATGATCTGGTAATCACACATGTTCTAAATTTAGTAAATTATTCCCGCGGGGTCCGTTTGCTTGAAATGCCACCCTTCTTTATAAGCTTACGTCCTGGGAACACTAGGTGGGGTCCCGTCCACAATCATTCTACTGTGCGATCACTGTATGCATGCAATCCAAAGACGTACTTCCTGAACCCCCCCAACCCCCCCAAGAGTCTGCCAGTCTCCTCCGGCGTCTTGCCGGCCCTTCGTCCACCAAGGCTGGGTTCGTTCCGAGGGTTCCAATACATTCGACCTAGCGAGAGACTGACCCAACCTGATTCCACCCAGGTTAGTTCAGGATCAAAATGGAATAAATCGCGTCATCGCAGAGGTTTCGAAAGGGTCTAAGTTCTATGAGGCAAGCAATATTTCGTTCCAGTCGCTCGTGCGTCCTGTGGCAATACGAGTGACCTCGTCTCTTCTTCCCTTCCCCGGCGTGCCGATCCTGTACGCGCTTACACAGAATGAGAAACGGAAGGACAAGGAACTGTCTGAAAAGATTGCTAAAATCCTCAAGCAGCGTGAAGAGGCGTTGAACGGAGCAGACGTCAGTGCGTGATCTTTCCGAGTGTTTTTCGTCGCGAGCTCTCCCCCTGAGACACGTGAGTTTGGCAGGTGCAATAGAGAGACAGGTTGACCGTGTCGTGAGTGTACCAAGGCGATGGTCGTCGCACGCACGTCGTTGACGGTCCATCTTGTTTCGGTCACAGATCGAAGAACTCGAAGTCGGGCGCGACCTCAGTCAGACCATCGTACACGTCGACATGGATGCATTTTACGCCAGCGTGGAGCTCCTTCACAACCCTTCTCTCGCGGGGAAACCGTTTGGCGTGCGTAGCGTTGGTCAACACATGCATCGTTAACGGAATGATAATCCAGGTTGGCGGCGGCGTTCTTTCGACTGCTTCTTACGAGGCCCGCAAGTATGGCGTTCGGTCTGGGATGGCAGGTCAGACTAAGTTGGGGCGCCGCGTCAGGCCACTCTCCTGACGATGATATACAGAATTCGTAGCCAGGAAGCTCTGCCCCGATCTCGTCGTCGTCAAGCTCAACTTCCAACGTTACTCTGATATGTCGTCACGATGTATGAAGATTTTTCGAAGATACGATCCCAACATGCTCGCTGCAGGTTGCGACGAGGGGTACTTGAAGTAAGCGGTACGATGGTAGCAGATGATAGTAGACTCAGGCACCCAAAGCATAACACAGTACTGCGCAGACCATCAGATCGACGTGGAAACATGTGTGCAGGAGATGCGAGCCACTGTATATAGTGAAACGCAGCTAACAGTGAGCGCTGGTATTGCGCCTAACAAGGTTTGGAGTCGCCATGATACGCCCTCCCAAGACTTATACACCCATGTAGATGCTAGCAAAAGTTGGTTGATCACGCCCGTTTCGTTAGTCGTTGGCCGTCTGACATTGTATAGATCTCTTCAGATAAAGTGCGAGCGTTCCATAACCTTGGCAGGACTCGGCATTCAATACCTCCAACAGAACAAACCCAATGGACAATTTCATCTTCCTTTTGACCGTGACTCTATCAAAGCGTTTATGCACGACTTGTCCATACGCAAGGTGCCTGGGATAGGCAGGGTACACGAGAGACTTCTCGATGCTATTGGTATTAAGGTGCGTCTTAAAGATGGTTTTGTCAGAATAATGTTTGCTTATCGCGAATCTCTACTTTCCCAGACTTGTGGAGACATTTATGCACACAGAGCAACGTTACACTTGATGGACAAGCAATTTGGACTAAGATTCTTGCTCAGAACGTACCTCGGGATTGCCTCCAATGTAGTCCAGGCAGGGAGACGAGAAGAACGGAAGAGCATAGGTGCGGAAAGGTATAATAATTCGTACTGTTCACGTATTGTCCAAACGCTGAGTCGAGTCCCAGAACATTCCGTGCCTTGAGCGACAAGCAAATGATACTTTCCAAACTTGAAGATGTCGCCGATGAGCTTGCGAGTGACATGGTGTCGGGTGGTTGGACAGGCAAGACTGTTACACTGAAGTATAAGCTCGATAGCTATGAGGGTAACAGCTATTCTCCTACTTGTTTTGAATTCTCTTTGGGATTGACGCATTCTATTCGAGTGTTCACAAGGGCGAAATCGTTTGACTGGTGGGTTAGCCAGAAGAAAGAAGATCTATTTGCAGTGAGTGCCATGCAGAGAGTTTGGTTGATGGATGACGATGATTTGTCAGATTGGCAAAGAGCTTTTGCTTCCTGAATTGCCACTGACAATCCGATTGATTGGGCTGCGAGTAACGAAACTGAAGGACCTACATGCTGCGGAGCCCACTGGTGGGATAAAGCATGTGGGTTTTGAGAATGCTGTCGAATAAGACAAATTCTGAGCCCTCCACCTAGTTTTTCGACACCCCGAGCCCGTCACGGAAGAAGGCAAAGATGGAGGTGGACATGATGGAAGGGCAGCATGAACATGAAGGGGAGGAAGATTCGATGCCACGATTCTTCGCGGAGGACTCGGAGGACGACCTTGAACGTGACGATCAATTGAAAGGTTCCGACGAGACGCAACTACCGGAGTCGCATTCTAAATCGCGCTCGGTGGTCGGTGCGCTCGATTCACCAGGGCCGAGTACCAAGGCGTCGGGGTCAAGTGTGGATCAAGAACATCATTTGTGTCCTATCTGCCGCAAAGAACTGAAGACGGACAACCAAGGTCTGAACGCGCACATTGACTTTTGCTTGAGCAAGGGGGCGATACTGGAGGCGCAGGCCGAGGCGAGCACTCCGAAGCAAGCGGGACAGATGCTGTTTGAGAGTGCTGGCAAGAAACGGAAGAGATGACTCACGTGACGATTTAATACTCGATTCCGTGTATGTAGTTTTTGGCAACTCAAAGCATGCAAGCATGTCGCGTCCTCCGCACTTCGCTTGCGAGTCTTGACCAGCTAATAAACAAGACCGCGTCTCTCCTACCAGACCAGGCACCTTCCAAGGCTACCGTTGCTAGTAAGCCTCTCTGTCATCGTTTCGCGCATTCATTCATCCTGGGCTCCGTCTAGTCTCCGGCGTCGACAAGTGGGCTCGTTCACATATCCTGGTCACCGCTCTTCTAGAAGACCCTTTCACCTCGGATCCTGCATATAGCGACATTCTACGCAACCGGTGGAAAAGCGCTCCCAGTTGCATAAGCATCGAGTAAGTAGCCCCGTTACTTTCTTCTTCGTACGAGGCTCATGTACGTAGGTATGGCAAACCCGCAGCATTCGCTGGGGAGCTGTTCAGCCCGTCAGATTGGCTTCGGCGATTCCCCCATCCTATACAGCTCACCGAGCTTCCCGACCTCTCGTCCTTGTCCAGCATCAGCGACGAGGCGGACAGCCTCTTGCTCAACAGTGACATACTCTTGCTAGTGTGCGACCCCATCGTCACTCCTCTTCCTGACCTAGCCTTGCGGGCCAAGCACCTGCTCGATAAGCCAAATACCATCCTCGTGCTTACATCAGGCTCGAATTCCGATCATCACCATCAGTTCGTTTCGCGAACGTTGTCGAAACTGGGTTGTCAGCCGGGACGCATTCTCTTTGTCGACCCCGACCAAGCGCTGGACGCGGTGACCGCCTTGCAGGCCGACCCGACATCCCCGTCCACGATAGACAGGTACCAAAGAGACACCCTCGGTTCTCGAGTATCTACCGTCACTGCAGCGATCAACGAGATTCTCACTCCAAGATCCACGCCAGAGACACCTTTACTGGATCTCCAGCGGAGAACTGCGCTTTCGCAAGTCCATGTTTCTCTATCTGCTGGCTTCCGGTCGGTCGAAGCCACCACGAAAGACGTCGACTGTGTTGCGGGCAGGGTCCAGGATCTGTCATCCGAAATAGAAAGAGTCCGAGAAGACACGAGACGCGAAGTCTTCGGCAAGTTGGAAGAGGATGACAAGGTCGAGAAGGCCCTGTCCTCGAGTGCAAAGGAAATGAGTACACTCCTGGGATCTCTCACGTTCTGGAAGATGGTTTGGCGGGTTGACGAAATTGGGGCACTCATTTCTGCTGCAGTCCAGGGACAGTGGTGTAAAGGACTCGAGCATCAGGTTAGCAGCTTTCGGTCAAGTTCACCGGGGTTCCCTAGTTCATCGTCACCGAAACCAGCTCATTCTGCAAACCGGACGTCTAGAATTCGCCCAGCGAGAAACGTCAAATGCTGCGTTCGACCTCGTCTCTGCTCCATCGTTACCCTCTCTTCGCTCGTCCGTACTGGACAACAAACTCCAACAGCTGAAGCGCTCGCCGAACCATGTTCTCGCGACAGACAGTCTAACTCAGCCAATATACGACCGCCGGAGCCAGCTGATTCAGCATACCACCACCAAGTTGCACCGGGAAGCGCAAAGCGCGGTCATCGGTGCGTTCGGTGGCGTGCTGAGCGGCGCAGGACTTGGGTGGTGGCTAGCATTCGGTGAACACATTCTAAGCCTAGGACCGGGTGCCGAGATAGGAACGTCGATCGGCTCGGGTGTACTGCTTGCTGTGGGCAGTATCCGGTGGGCGGTAGGCAAGTGGGAACGGGCGAAGAGAAGATGGGCACGGGATTTAGTGAGGATCGGACAGGGTCTTGCGCGTGATCTTCGAGTGCGTTATGTACGCCGGTCTTGCTGGACGATGGCTAATCATGGCTTATTTCCCAGGGCACCGTTCAGCGGGCGGTGGACGAGAAGGTGATCGTCGTGGCCTCGACGGCGTGCGAGGGCGTGCAAGACCTCGTCGACAGACGTCGCAACGAGACCAGCCAATTGCATGCGGAGCTGTGCGATCTAGATGCCGAGCTCCGTACGTTCACTCAGTTCTCCGGTGCACCTGCATCAAGGACGGACCAGGGTCCACGTCCTGAAAAAAAAGCAGATAGGGAATAGTTATTCACTGTTCCGCGGACGACAGATCGGCTGTGGTATACAAGATACAATAGATATTCCTCTCTAAAATCGTGTGATGGTGATCGTCGGTACGGAGCCGACCTGTGGTGGCCTGTCTGGACGACTCGGCGGTCTTGATGTGTCTTCGGAATCGCTGTCGTCACCGATTCCAAAGAGCTCTTCGCGTTCGTCCCAGACGTCCGAAAGACGATCAGCCTTTGGCATCTTTGTCTGGGACGGCAAGGCAGACTTTGCGGACGAGTTGGTTGACCGGGGGCCAGTAAATAGCGGAAGAAGTTGTGTCCCGGACGGACCGGCCTCGTCGTCCGATTCATCCTCTATACCGTCCGTCTCGTCGGTGTCCAAGGGTCGGTACAACCGGGCGATCTAGAAAAAGGACAAGGCCGGATGAGGAAACGGAATGGACGAATACGAGGTCGGTTGATGATCCTCACTTCTCTCCTCGACCGATAGTGTTTCTCGATGTGATAAGACGCGTAAAGGCCGATTGCTGAGCCGATGACGTTGGCCTGTACTTGTCGTAAACGGAGAACGAGAACCAAAACAAAAGGAGGAAGCACGAACGAGTACGTCACCCAAGTCGAAATGCTTGTACTGCGAAGCGCCGACACGTGAGCGGGCGCAGAGTCAGAGAGAGAGAAGTAAAAACGAGGTGTACGTACGGGTAGCATGGACTGTACGACTTCACTGACGAGCCCGCCAAAGAAGAAGCAGACGACGGCCGTGAATATCAGGTTGGCGTGGCGCCAGAACCAGATACGCCTAGCATCCCTGGGGGGTGAAACAGGGTTGAGCGGTGGATCTCTCGGGGGCAAAGGTGAATGCGCACTCTTCCACGTCAAAGATGAAGTAGAAGACGCCTGTGGCAATGCAAAAGCAAGCGAGGTGGAGAAACTTGTTGTTTAACGGCAACGAGTGGGAAATGTTGGTCAATCCGAAGAAAGCGAGCAGGAGCATGATGGCACATGTGAATAGGAGGAACCACTACAGAAAGGCTGCCTGAGCATTGCTACAAGAGGTTGCGGGGCACGACGAGGGCGCACCGGTCGTAGACGGATGGGAAGGTCATAATTGCCAGGTAATAGTGAGACTCTGTGCGACTTCATGATGGCCTTTGAGGCCTTCTTTGCGAGCTTGCGAACATTTCTCGAGGACGGGGCTGACGATGAGGAAGGGACGTTGTTGGACATGCTGGCTGACTTTTGAGCCGCAGCCCGATTTTTTTTGGGAATTTCCAGTGACTCATGATCTCCACCTGCGACATTTCCGATGCCCTCATCAAGCTCGGCGTCTCCAACGGCGGTCTCATCCCAGACATCCACCTCGTCTCCCCCTCCGATGCTGAACCCGACTTTCGCATATCCGGACCAGCTTACACCGTAAAGATGGTCCATGCATCCGACGAGTCAGCCCCAAAGTTGTCCGCCCACTTCGTCGACACCGCTCCCCCCAAATCGATTGTCGTCATCGACGCCCCTCCATGTTCAGTGACCATCCCCTCCATCGCTCTACGTCTTTGACCGCGCACTACAGACACGAAAAACGCTGTTTGGGGCGGCCTCATGACCGCAGGCGCACAGGCCCGAGACGTCGCAGGCGTCGTCATATCTGGCCGCTGCAGAGATCTCGCCGAACATCGTGCCGCCCATTTCCCTGTGTTCGCACGCGGACACTCGACCCTCGGGCAATCGCCCTTTGTTCGGTCATCCGCCGTCAACGTTCCGCTCGTTATCCACCCCCATGACAACGGAGAAGGCTCGGATGCGTTCCCACCCATCAATATAGAACCCGGCGACTGGATCGTTGCCGACGAGGATGGTGTAGTCTGTGTCCCCAAGGACATGGTGGACAAAGTGGTAGAAGTTGCAAATATTGCGAGAGAGATCGATGCCAGAGTGCTTGAGGACATCAAGGTGGGCAAGGGCATCCAGGCCTCATTCAAGCTACACAGGGGACGTTGATCCCGTATGTTCGGAGAGAATTAATATTACAACGAGTCTATGTATCGAATACAAAGTACAACAGTCGTTGCGTCAAATCTAGCAGAACGGTCTGAATGACAGTACTGCAATCAATCCGTCCGGGGGTTCATTTCAACCAACCGATTGTCCACAATCTGACTTCACACTAGCGTTACCTTTGCACTTCTTTGACTATCCAAATCAGGACACGCCCCCGAGATTCGATGCAGCACATTATGCACGCAAGTCCAGTTTCATCGTGAGGGCAGTCTTGACCGTGTGAATAGCATAGGAAATACCGCTATAGAAACACCATAGCAGAGATACTTGATGGAAATCCATCAGTACATCCCCACGAATTCGCGCTAGAACCGACTTACGCAGTAGAATTGGAAGCCAAAACAAGGGGAGCATCCGGTCATCTAGACAAAGAATTTAACATCACAGCTAAAAAGTAAACCCCTGCTTACGTTTCTTTGCCGTCTGGGTATGTGTTTTCACAGGCTTGTATTCGTACGCGTCGGCATCCGGCGCCGGCGCCGAAGTAGCTTCATAACCCACGCGTCTAGTTGGACGATCCATTGGGTTTGGTGCTTGCGGAGCGTTAGACTCGGGGCTAGCCCGTGGCTCCACATCGTTCAGTGTACTTTCCTCTGACGTAACCTCGCTTGCCTCCCTTGGGGTATACATTGGAGGTGCTTCGTCGGTCGGCGGTGACCGGAGAGTGGCACTTGCAACAGCAACAGCGAACCATTTCTCCCACGTCACCCAGGACTCTTGGGTACCATTGTATCCAGTTGGCTGGGAATCACCTTTGCCGTTCCCACCATCGTCACGGGGGGCATCCTGCTTTTCGCCCAGTAACGATGGCCAACCAGGCATTGGTATAAACACAGGGAACACCATTGGTATCTGTGGTAGTGCAGCCCAAGGAACAGCAGGCATCTCGGGTAACTGAGGCATGGTGGGTATGATACCTTGGGGGGCGGGAAGTTGTGCGAGTGTCCATTGAATCAAAGCAACAAACGAAGCAGCCTGCTTCTCGTCAGGCGTGTTGTCGAGTTTGTGTACCGTGGTATCCTGGTTCGTGTCCGAAGTTTGCGAAGGTTGTGATACGTGGTTGCCTTCCTTCTCGACATGTTCGTGGCTATCGTGGCGTCTGTGAAGACGCCTGTGATGAGTATGTCTCCGCTTCGTCACGGGGTTCGTGGCGTCTTCATCACTTTCTACGTCGCCGAGATGAGATTCGCCGTCCTCATCCTCGAGACCGGCTTGGGAAAGGTCATCTTCCAATGTCACGTGGTTGATGATCCCATCAAAGAAGTCTGCTGGCGCAAGGTCGTGCGGTGTTTTCCCAAGAACATTGACAATTTCCAGGTCTGCTCCAGCCACTATGAGGAGTCGAGCACATTCCTTTGACCGGGCAAGGACTGCAAAATGTAGAGCGGTATATCCGTTTCGATCACGAACGTCCAAGTCGATATCGTGCGCGAGTAAAAACTTGGTTAGAGCAGCGAACTTCAAGAATACTGCCAGATGGAGTAAGGTTTGCCCACTCAATGTAGTGTGAGACACAGCAACCGCAGGAGGAATACCAGAATTCTTTTCGACGGCGACATCAACAAGCGATAGATACTTGATGACAGCAGCCTCCCTTTCCCCAGGTCCCAAGAATAAGAATGGTTGGATGTCCTGGAAAGAAGGCGAAGCGGCTTGGATCATATCGTCCACACTAGAGCTAGAGCTGGGTGCCGAGTCCTCGGTTCCGGTAGACCCAACTATACGCAAAGCGATATTCTTTGCGTCCTCGATTTTCCCGGTCATTTTGAGACCAACCACCTGGAGAGCAAGCTCCATTCTGGAATAAAAGATGTAAAACAATGTTAATCAAATCAAAGTTCCATGGTTTACTTACAAAACACGGTCTGATTCATCCGTATACGTGAAAAGAGAGGGAAGCGTCGAGTTCCTAGTCTCGTTAAGGCCATTGAACCATACCGCAACAACACCAGGAGTGGACCGGGGGGGTAACACGCAAAGTAGAGTATTATCGCTCCATCTTTGGGTCGAACTGGCAACAGTATCGCCGAATACGCAGTTAAGCTGAATTGCTGGATGGAAGTTCTCTCCGAGAACAGTAACTTCTATGCCACCGTGGGTTGGACCTGACGAAGGGATAAGACGATGAATCTTGGGCAAGGGAAGCGATGTAATGGGTGGCGGAGAACTTGGGTCAAAGAAAAGAAAGGGCATAGGATGGGACGGAACGAGTGTAGCGAGCATCTGAGAAGGTTGTGTTGCTGGGGGACTACTATGTGGGAATATGTCAGATGGTAAAGGAAACTGTGGTACTGCAACAGTGGAAACATTCGGAGGACTGAAAACTGCAGCACCGGGAACACTGTCGAGGAGTGAGGGAGACGAAGGTTTGCTCGGGGAAAACATGGTTGGCGAGTCGACATCCGTTACGAATGCCGCTGAGGGCTGCGGAGTAGGGACAGGGCTTGAGGATGATGGTGCGGGTTGGGGTGGGGTTGGCGAACGGGTATCGGGCCCTGCGGAAGGGTGTATCACAGGGGAGTTGACAACAGAATCTAGACTAGTGACGCTCGTTTCCCTGGAAAACTTGGATTGGTTGCCGCGACATGCCATGTCGTAAGGTTTTGAACGTGGCTTTGGATGACCTTTGCCGTTTCGAGATGAACGTCTCGCAAGAGTATTGTCCGTGGATGGCGCAGGTGGGGGCAAGCCAGACCAGTCGACTTGCGCCTCTAAGGCAGGGGTGGACGGTATAGATCCCGATTTGACGGATGACTTGTGATCGTCCGTGATCATGATTGGGGGTGACATGCCCGTGCCAATCAGTCGGCCGTTGTGGTCTAGCATTTTGAAGTGGACATTAAACCCGACCTTCTCTCGGTGATGCCTGCAGTAACAGGTGATGCGAACGGGAAGTACGGCGGATCCGGTGGAAAAGTCGAGTACGTCAGGGCAGTTGAACTGAATGATGCTCGTGGTGTCTTCCTTGATGCTTCTTGAGCGTTCGCAGCCATCCTCGGGTGTGTCCGAATCCGAGCGAGCTGGTCGCACACGGGCGGCTAGTTTGCGAGCTACACGCTTGGCCTTGGTGACAAGCATGTCAGGATTATGGCATAAATGAGACCCTGGAGCCATACCTCTCTGTTCCTACAACTTCCGCAACTGACAACGGTGGTGTGTGGTGCCGAAGCACACGTTACAGTTGCAGATAAGTGTAGGATGTCTAGTGGTGCGGGATCTTTAAGTGGTATGTTAGTGACTGGCTCGGACCGCCGATAGGAGATAGGTACCTATTTTTCCTTCTCTGCGGGTACGCTTCTTGGTAGACGTTCCAGGTGGAAGTTTGAGCCATTTCCAGGAGCCAACCCTATCATATTGGCTCTGCTCACAGGCAGAGGTACTTGCGTGTGCAAGGTCGACAGTGACTCGTACCTGGGTCTCGACGCGCGACTTTGCACCACTTTCGGGAATGTTTGGCGTTAAGATGGCGAGACTGGTGGTATGGTGGCAATAAGAAAAGGAAGTAAGATAGGTAGAACGACATACTTGTAGCAGGATTCTCTCGAGGGATAAACCACTCTGCGAGGGATGGACGTTGGGTCCCGCTTGCAGGTCCGCGTCGCAGGAGGAGGCACGATTGGAGTGGATTGCATTTGTGTGAGAGAGGGTATAGAGAGGCCGCAGTCGTGAAGGGACTGTCGGAGCGATGTCCGAAGGGGTGACAGCGAGATCGGCTCCGCGTGGGTGGCACCCGAGGGTGACTGGGTATTGGTGGGCGAACTTTCCATGGCCGAACATACAGAGCTAGAGCAGGGAGAAATGATATGAATGACATAAACGCAAGCAGATGCATGTGCATACTCTTCATAGGCGTGTTCTTGGATGATGTCGTCGAGCTTGAGCATGCGCTCGTCGTCCTGCATTTGCAAAGGTTCGCCGTCCCAGAGCGCGACAGCGGACATGTCCTTGTCGATAGGCAAAGAGCGATACCAGGAAGGCAGTTCGTTGTGGATGGCTATATGTTGGGGAACATCTGAGGTTTCTGGTGTTTCCGGGGATGAAGAACGTGAGTCCATCGTCGTCGACGGCATTGACGACGGGGAAGGCGGGAACGACGAGCTCAGGCACGGGCGGGCTGAGCTGGGCTGAGCTGAGCTGCGGCGACAAAAGAGTGAGTGAGTGACTCTCAGACCGTGACGAAGGAGTCTAGTACTGTACACATGTCAGGACCCCGGAGACATCGATTACGTGATATTTTCCCGTCCTTGTCATCCCAGTTCATACTCACTTATGTTCCCTTCCTCGTCCTCACCATGAAACGCGGCGCAGAGAAACAACTCACAAAGGATGGCCCCGACGCCGACGACGACGAGATCGAGGTGTGTCGCGTCTACCTTTGCTTTCTTCCATTGCTGACCTCTACAAGGAGATACAAGACCCTCAGGGCTTTCAAAAGGCCGACGAGGCCGCCCTGACCAAGAGACAGTATGCCACTCCGACAACCTCCCCGTTTGCCTAGGCAGCTAACCAGCTCTGTTGCAGGATTCGCGCCCTTCCAAAGCGCGCCTTGACTGCCTCGAGGCTACCAGCTCTCAATGGATTGCCACCAGTACCAGCTTCCGATGTGGACAAAGTCGTAAGTGAGACGCGTATTCGTGATCTCCTCCCTCATGCCCCGGTTCAGGAGACCCCTCCTACACCCAAGTTTGGAGGGTTCGTTGGTTTTGGAGCAGGATCCTCCGCGTCCAATCCGTTCACCTTTACTGCCCAGGAACCTCCTCCGCCTTCACAGTCCACCTCTATGCTCAACTCTATCCTTGCCCCGCCATTATTTGAAGCACCTAAACAATTCCCCTCGGGCTCCGATGCTTTCTCTGCCAAAACCGCCGGGTCGTCTCCCCCTGCAGAGGAAACGGATGCAGCCGCGTTACAGTATTTCAAATCTCTTCGCGGTCTCAATGTTTCTTTCCTCTCCGTAATATCAGCCGCAGTCGAGACAGATCCCTTCTGTGACGTCGCGAGCTTAGTTGACTCTTACAAGAACCTGCGGACCACAATCCAGTCAGAGTTCGATGGCACTTCACGTTCATCAGCACCCGTCACGACTAATTCTCCCTCCTTTTTTGCTCCCAAGGCACCTTCGGAAAAAACTACATCGTTGTTTTCCATGCCAAAACCATCCGTAGGCTCCACTGAAGCATCCTATAAGCCTCCCGCAACCACCGACAGCGGTTCAAAGGCTGCTAGTTTCACTTTCCCGCCTTTTGTACCGCCTTCTACTTCTATGCCCGCGCAACTGCCCTTTGGCCTCACACCGAAGCCAAGCGAGTCACCCACACCTTTCTCTACGCCTCCCGCAGAGCCCCCAAAGTCTGCTTTCAAATTTCCTGCTTCGAGCATACCGGCTACGACCTCAAAGATGTCGCCTACCCCCGGTTTCGCATTCGCCATCTCCTCAAGCACGGAGAATACGACAGCCAACTCAGCCTCGGGTTCACCAAGCCAGGAAATCGAAGGTCCATCCACTAGTTCATCGTCGCAACCAACTACAACTGCTCCTAGTTTTGGTTCCAATACCACGCCGAGTTTCTTCTCCACTACCAAGACTACGAACGCATTGGCTACTTCTGATGTGCCATCCAAACCAACGTCAGTATTCGGTAGTTCAATCTTCGGCAGCAGTAGTACGATCGAGTCCAGCAAACCATCCCCGTTCAACCCATCTCCCTCCGATAGCAGGGAGAACTCCAAGGCTGCAACTCCTTTCTTCGGCAGTGCGACAACTACGTCCTCCACCGCACCAACAAGTGTATTTGGATCTTCTGACAAACCTGTCAGTTTCTTTGGCAGTGCTACCCAGCCCAAAACTGGCACATTCACGTTCGGGAAACCAGCTGGAAGCATCGGAAATCCAGTAGGATTCGGGTTCGGCAGCCCTTCATCTGGCACGGGTGATGGATCGTCGAGTTCAGGATTTAGCTTTGGCGCATCGTCAACGAAGCCTAGTGAAAGCTTGTTCTCTCCACCCATGTCATCCGAGTCAACTCCGCAGCCCGAGGCTGAAGGCAGTGAAGAGGGTGGGGAGGAGGACGCGACGAAGTTGTTACCTTCGCGTGCCCACGATGAAGAAGGCGAGGGTGAAGAAGACGAAGAGACGATACATACCGTAAAGTGCAGACTCTTCCGACTAGCCAAAAAAGAAGAAAATAGCGAGTGGAAAGACCTCGGGATCGGTTCGTCTCCCGTTCTGGCTTAAATTACCCTTGATGTAACCACCCTTGCCGACAGGGATGTTCCGACTGAAAAAACACAAAGAAACGAATGTTCGACGCGTTCTGATGCGGAATAGTAATACGGGTAGAATCCTCATCGTCAGTACATGTGCATCCATTTCTGCACATCTCTCTTATCGTTATTCCGATAGAACTTCCGGATCTATGCGGGTCTTAAGCCTGCACTGGCAAAGTCTGCGATTTCCTTCATCGGATATGACAACAGTACGCCAACATCTTTCAGGATCCGGGTCAGAACGGAAGAGCAGGCCACGGAGCTGAAACAAGCTATGGAACGGGAAGTGGAGGCTGTCCAGGGCTGAAAAACGATATTTTGGTTCGTCGTTGCACTGTCCGAACCATTCTGCATGGCATTACACCTATAGCTACATCTTGCGTTGCTATTCATCTGAACCATTAGTCTAGACCACTGACCCAAAAGCCTGGACGCTATTTGCCATTGAAATGGCTTTGCGCGTTATGCCATATTGAGTTAAGAACGAATGCTTCGCTGAGGAGGAGCTCGATTTCATGGTCTCCCCAATCTTGGGTCGGAGGGGATTGCAGAAACATGATTATACCCTACGCGAAACGAGAGCAAGGACTGAGCAGGACGACTGCGCAGGAGCATGTTCAAACTTACCTGAAAGTCCATTTGTCGAAGCTTCGCACTCCACTTAACGAGAAAAGCGGAACACACATAAAGGTGGAATTGCGAGAATGCGTCAGTCCCCTCAGCCTAGCAAAAGTTGTCGGCAGAGCATGACAGAGAAGATACTCGAATACAGACCAAGTATGTGTCCCACATGCGTATCGTATTCTGCACACTGATTTCTCGCATGAGCAGACAATTCATCCAACGGAATGCGAACTGCATGAACTCGACATTTTGAGACGCGAGATGCGTGTAAAGTGGGGCTGCGGTTCGTCAGATTCATTGACACCTGGACCGTTGCCGAGGAAAAGACTAGACGAACCATCGATACGTGCAACCAGTTCTGACATGCGTTTTACGCTACGGTGGATACCTGGTTGTGCGGATATATAATTGTCTTGTATGCCGTCCAAAAGTCGAGAAAGGCACCAGAACGAATCAGCTTCGATGGCATTCAGGATATTCTCCGGGAGGAGGGAGGTATCAAATTGCTCGGGATCTGAATCTTTTTTTATGTATGGGTAAGCAACAATGAGCAATGAAAAATTTCAGACAATGGTGAACTTGCCAATGTATGCCGAAAGAAAGACTTGAAAGAAGGGAGTCACGAGATCGTTTATCCCCTGAACATATCCGCTCGCCGGATGACGAATGGCCCAAACATAAAGTATCCGCTCGAGACTCTACTTGCAGGAGTGTCAGAAAAAGTATGGTGGACAGGAAACGCCGCGTACGCGCTGTGTGTATGCCTGCATCCATAGACATACGCCCGGTCGCGTCCGTGGAACGTCTATTTCAATTTGATGCCAAATTTGCTGATCAACGCCTTGGCGGTCTCGAGCAAAGGCGAGCTCGACCAACGAGAGATACTCTCCTCGTTTACGAGCAAGCGTAGTTGTGCGCAAGTTTGAAGGTAGAGGTATATACCCCTTGTGGAGCGCATCAATCGACATATGTTGAAGGAAGCCATGTGCACCTACGAGAAGTATCGGCCAAACAATCGGTCTGAGGTCGTTTGGTGTCCCCGACCATGCAAGCTTTCGGAGATCAGCTAAATATATATTGTTGGACATCGTCACCACTGAACGTTTGTACCAGCCGCTTACAAATGTTCAGGTCCTCCTTGCTCAAGCAATCGATAAATTTTGATCGTCGATTGCTACGGATCGAAGATTCTCGGGAATGTTTCCTCGCATCACCTGTGCGGTGAGGAGAACCGTCGCCAGAATTGAGGGACGGTGCAGATGAAGATGTTTGAGGAATCGCTGGATGCAAGAGCCTGCGAAATGGATCTGTTGGTTTACTTAGAAGAGCATGGCAACGGCAATGATGCACCTATACCGTTCATTATCTCCTCTGCGTCGGTTTTGATGGATCCTTGATCTTGTCTGATCTTGTTCGGAGCGCCGGACTCGAGAATCTCTGGGTCCAAGTCACCCACTACCATGTCACCATCGACGTCGGCATCTCTGTGTATATCGATGTACTTGGAGGCCGCTCCATCTACATTGCTCGGCGAGGGGCTCGACTTTCTGACCATGGTCCATCCGCCTTTGGCTGACTCTGCTTGACCCGACTCGGACTTGGGATATGAGCTTGGGCTCGGGTGATTAAGGTGGGTATAAGAGTGAGCGAGGGTGGACGAGGAAGAGTTATTGGCTGCCTTTGGGACAGGCTTGGGAGCCGTCGCAGACGAGTGCGGTCGCCTCGGCAGGTTGCTGGACGAATATCGCCAAGCGTGCGCAATCGTCGAGTGACGTGGCGATTCCGAGTCCGAAGTGCTGTCCCAGGCATCGTCCTCGGCCCAGTCCATCTTCGAATTGGCATTGAACGAGGGGTGTATTCCGATGTGTGGTCGCGCTGGGGGAGGCCTCGCCGCCATCGTTCTCGACGGCGAGCAATGGCAGCGTTCCGATACCTATCGGGATCTACACGTGTGTGAATTTATATCCTTTTTAGGATTCCATTCCCCTCGTCCTAGCGGCGAGCGTCTAGTAGGTCTTCCTGAGGCTTTCCCATCTAAGAGCCTGCCTACGGGAGGCTATCTTTCTCATTGCACTCGAATGTCTCATCTTCTCCTCGATTCTAAGGATTCGGGTGCATTGGAGTATATTGTCACCCACCTTTTTTGCCCTCTACAGCTTCCCGACGGAAGCGACCACAGTGTCTACAATGATCATTCTCTGGCCACAGCGGTCGCTTCCGCTGCTCGTCGCTTTCGTGATCATGTCGACGAAGCAATACAATGGCACAGCATATTACGAATGTTGGACAACCTGTCCACCATTATCCAGTTTGAAAGCCTGGATAGGTACCAAACAGTCTCCCAGCTCAGTAGCATGAATGTGGGAGGTAAGCAAACTTCCGAGTCATCTTGGTATTCTGGAAACTCACCGTATAGATAGATACCCTTGTATTCCTTATCAGAGCCCAAAATGCTGCGGTTCTCTTCAGAAAGCAGCAAGATGTCACCATTTTCGAGTCTTTCGAGGTTTCCCCAAAGGCTCAGGACGTCATAACCACGCAAGGAAAACTCATCTGCTCATATCCCGGGCCCGCCATCGAGATCCCCAACCTTGTGTTTGAAGATCATCCCTTCCTTTCTGAACTCGCCAACTTCCTTGTTCACATGAACAATGATGTCCTTGACTCTGCCCCGATGTCTCAGAAATCTCGATCTACCGTACTCGAAACTCGAGAAACCACTCATCCTCGTTATATCACTGAGTTATTTACGGGCATTTTAAGGAGTGTTGGTCGCCCTGCCGACATCGTCCGCATCAGCAAACGAGTGGGCGATGATGTGGTCTGGGACAACTCGAAGTTGCCGTGGCGGCGCTCATCACTCTGGCTTGTTGTTAGGGTTGCCCTCCAGACCTCACTGAGCCAGTCAACACTTGGACATGATACCTACAAGGCATTCGTGTTGTTCTTCATGTGTTGCGTTGCTAGGCAAGCTGTGGACCTCCCCAATGACCTTCTTCAATTCATGTCTGCGAAGATCAGTCGACGCTTGTGCAAACTCGGGCCGTCTGTATCAGACTGGCTTTCTTCCAATGTGTTGCAGACCTGCACTTCCCTTCGATCGACGCTTGAGAAGAGGCTGAGACAGATGCAGGCAGTTGAGCGTGTATCACCTGTCTGGGCCCCTTCCCAACTTGATCTCACCCAAGACATTCAGATGTCACCGCAGAGTAGCGGGAACTACATTCGCAATGCTCTTTCTAATCGCAGCACGAAGCTTGTTGATACCCATTTCAACCCCAAACATCGTCCTCGCCGTGTTTTGGACGACTTCTTGTCTCTCAATGGAACCTTTTTCGAAGAGGCTTACCGTATTGAACCTTACTTTGCACTTTATGATGTGGAGCAGGCAGTTGAGGAAGCCATTGACAGCTGGGTTGAGCAAGTTACAGAAAATGACAAAGCTTGTGAGCAACTCGAGTTGCTGGCAAACAGATATTCTACGAGCGCACTGAAAACGTACGGAAGTAACCCTGAACTCCTATCCGTCATGCTGTTGACGACGATTGAGCTTTGGGTCGCTCTTGACAAGATAGCCATCAATGCGATTCCCATACTCTCCGATTATTCTCCAGAGATACCCATATGTCTTCTGGAGCGCCTTCTACTTCGCAAGACCCCTAGCCTCTGTCGTCTTCGCCATATATATCAATATCTTTCTCATCGCCACTCCCAATCTCGCAGTGGGTGGTCCGTGTTTTCCTCTTCTATCACTTCAGATCATTTTGCCATCCGTTATTTCGGAGAATCCCCACATCTTCAGACACTCAAGGCCACGATCGAAGCAAGCGCGCAAAAGGCAGATGATAAGAAAGTTGCTGACCTCAAGAAGGCAAACGCCAATTATGCTCATCTTGAGCGAGAATGCCTAAAGAACAACCACTCCTCTTCCGTCGCCCAGCATGGCCAGGAATTCTACTCCAGGGGATGTTCCAGATGCTGCCTGGAGCGAAGACTCAGAGAAATGGAAATAGCTGTCCACGAGTGGCCATTACCAGCCGAAAACGTACAGGCTGAACTTGTCGTATTCGAGTTGGATTGTCCTGTGTCTTTCAACATGTGGCGCACTGCCACGTTCCATCTGTTGGTCGATACTTGTTCACCAACTCCGGAACCGAAAAATCCCTATCTGAAGCTCCATCAATACGACGCGCTCCGTCCCTATTTTGTTCAGCATCCGAGATCACGTATATCCCTTGGCTCAACTACCAAACCTTTTGTCGTTACACATTATAGCAGGACGCATATCCCAAGTACTCGGAGCCGCGTCTGTGTCAACAACGGTCTAAAATTCTATGCTTTCGACTCTCATGCTCACATCCCCGTCGCTGACGCCCTTGGCCACATCGACATTGCCCGCTATTGCACGTACGAACTTGACAGCGGACCTTACCAGAATCTGCAAAAATACGTTGATACCACTTCCCATACGTCGAATGAGGTCTTGGCAAACCAAGCAGACTGTCATAAGGATATTTCTATCCACGAATTCGTCACATTCGGACACTTGCGCAGTGGCGGTTCACTTCAGTGGCTCAATATTTTGCGAGCTCTTCGGGATAGATCATTGAGCTTCCGTCGGCACGAAATTCATTCGCTCGTTGCTCAAGCCGCCTCTCAAGTTGGACCCCTTGATGATTCAGTGTGGAAGTGGCATGAAGAAATACGACAACCCTCGTTTTGTCATGCACTCATGGAAGGGCTGGAATGCCTTTTGAGCGATATTAAAGCCAATTGGTTGGAGGGAGTGACAATGGTTACCATTTCTTTCCTGCTTTGTCGCCTCCTTTCCTCTAGCCCTGATCAAGCAGTCTCGTGTAAAGTTCTCGGTCATCTGCGAACCGTGCGGACGATGGTGTTCTCTTGGGTTGAGGATTTATCAAGAAAGCTCTCGGTAGCACAGGGAGATGAGGAACTGCGCGCGCTCTTACGGGATACCGCCGCTATCTGTCGAAGTACTTTCGACGTTGACCCTGTCATGATCCCAGAGGTCCTCTGTTCTGCAGAGGACGTGGAGATTCTGCTTTTATGCGCCATTCTTATCCATGACAACACGCCTGGCAACCTTTCGTCTCTCCCCGCTCATTCCCAAATCCTCCTTGACCGAGATCGCCGTCTTTCCCTGAACTGCAGGAATGTTTTGAGTGGCGTCATTGGGACCGAGCATGGCAATCGTGGCGTCGACCTTGCAGTTTTCAGGGCTTGGCCATCCTACCGTCCAGGCTCAAAGTGGAGCCCATGGAATAAGAAGAAGCTGAGCCTATTACAGTGCTCCAATCCTCACTGGTTCTCTTGCGCAACGGTGGCGACAGAAAACCAATGCTCTCAAGTAGTATATCTTGACTTACTCGACGGGTCACTTTTGGTGGATGGAAAACCACTGGGAAGACTGCCACAGGAGATCGTGCGACTACCACTATACGACCGGATATTTGGCAAGGTAGGCATTTCTATCGATTTATCGGTGCATAGCGAGTGGTTAACCGTCTTCATAGCAAGTGCTTGATGTAGCACCGTCTGACCTCCCAGGCATGGATTATTCAACACGTGATGTCATCTCTAACCACCAGGTCAGTATAGTAAGTTTAAGACGTAGAGTTTAGACCCTCAAACTGTGTGTATAGGTGTACTTTTCTCTCATAAAGGGAGATCTCGTGATACGAGCAAAACGAGCGACCTCATCCAATTATACGATGTTCGAGCTGGTCCCCCAAGAAAAGCTCGTGGGAGACTTGCCGGCAGTGTTGATTGAGGGGCATGCACATTGGTTGAATCTTTCCACCTTCACTCTAGAAATACGCCCTCTCGACAAACTCTGGGAAGAATCTTCAGAGAACTGGAAGATCAGTTGCATCCCCGGGAAATATCGCGTGCACAGAGGGTCTTGTTCCCTCGTGGATATCCGGAGCCCGACATGGAAAATGGTTTCTGATCTCTTCAACCCACTCGACTCCCCACCGAACCTCATAATTACCGCCTCCCCGATCGAGTCAAGTCAACTCCAGTCTCCCTTACAATTGTCAGTCGATATACCCCGCTACGGCCTGTCATTTTACGTGAACGGCGACGGGGACCTCGAGTCTCGCAATATCCGTGGAATGGTTTATGACCAGAATCAGTCTATCGGAGCCATGTTCGGTTTGTTTAACAAGCTTGTGCTTAGACCAAAGATCGCAAGGGTCGATGCCGATGAACTCGTTTCTCGTTGTGTCCTCATCCCCGAGGGCGACATCTCCTATCGCCAAGACGGCCACCATGTCCGCGTCGACATCAACACCGACGGTCCTGCTCTTCAGCGTATAACTTACCAAACATATAAAGTGAATACGGAACTGGGCTGCTTGACTGGGAACGTCAGTTTAACAAACAAACTCTACTGCGCTTACCTGCATGCCCTGACCAGCAGGTGTGGCACCGACCCCCTTACGAGTAGATCGGGTACTGAAGAGGCATTATCTATACTCCGATCTGCCGGTTGCTGGTCGATTATGAAGTTTAGTCCTCGAGACGTGGAGCTCCTAGGATTGATCGCACTCATATGCCCATCACGTACGTGGTACCCCAAAGGTCGCAAGTCGATGCAGAGGGTCCAGTGGCGCGACCTCCCTGCGAGTTCTCAGCTTCCTGAATTGTATGTCGTCGCGAAGGCAATCAAGGAGCACTGTGAAAGAGCCCTGTTGTTGTACGGAAGTCAATCAGGCTCCTTATTCGAAAACTTTCCATGCTACGACGACATCTTACTGAATCGCGGTGGGCTACGCGCAGCGTATTTGTATCCACCTGAAAACTTCCCGCGACTTTCCAAGGCGGAGTTCGATGTTAGGTACCTTGGCAGAGATTTGGTGGAGTCTGGTTCGGGAGAGCATTGCGCATATACAGCGGCGACTGTTGTCTACCACCGCATTGCCGGTGCAGCAACAGGAAAAGGCATCAAAAACATCATGAAATCATGGAAGACCGAGGCAGTATCCCAAAAGACACCTCTATCATTTCAATATGACCGCTCATGGATGGAGCCTAATCTTCCGTTGATGTGGCCCAAGGCATATGATCATCCGCAGACTTACAATGACGAAGGAATGTGGTACCAAATGCTTTTCTCTCTCCCCGCCATGGCATATGCTTCCCGGAAATTTAGTGACCTAGCCTCTGCATTGGTAGCCTTCGTGCTGGAGGGACCGCACTTCCTTGCGGAGAATCCGCTGCCCTATAATTCTTATGTCATTTCCAACGATTATTGTCCCTCTCGGGAATCTCTGCGCGGTTATGTTCATGATTGCGCCAAACCCTTCGAACGTAGTCCAGAGAGCAGAGAACCTGAAACAGCCGGCAAGAGTCCCAAGAAACAACGAAAACGTCGGCGAAAACTATATAAGAAAAGAAAAGAGTCGGATGCCGACGCGACAGTCCACCAACTGCTTAGTGCTTGGCCATGCGAAACTCCCCCAACTTGCTCCCTCGACCCCGATTCATATAATGTGAAAGAACTCACACTCAAAGTCCAGCGTTACTTTTCTAGCTGCTACCGCAATTTCAAGCTTAAAGAGCATCTCAGTCACGTTCAGGGTGTCCTGGATACCCTACACCCCGGGTCCTTTTCAACTACAGCTCATCAGTATTCATTCCATCCTTCACAAAGCATCCCCTCTTCCGAATCCTGGTTGCTCACGGTGGACCAGCTATTTGCCAGACCTGCACCATCGCTACGAAGACACAGTAGATTGCCTCAATATGCGGGTGCCGACGTTCGGAAAAGTTCCCATCCGAAACCATCAGCAGCGTTGCACCAACTGATCGCTACAGCCGAAGAGAACGCCGTGGATCCATTCCAGCGCGAGTACGTCTCAAACCTCCGCACTAGTGCGGAGTGCTTTGAAACTGAGGTATCCGTTTCACACGAAGGAACGAAGTTGCCTAATGTCGGAACACTCGTGACACACTATGCTCAGTGCAAGGACAGCTATGCTGAGGCTCTTGGTGCTCTCAGGAAGCATCTAGGTCCGAAGAGCCCGAGCTCTCGAGCTCTCGAGAAATCAGGTCAATGGCCACGTATAACTGCACATTCACTATTCCGGTCCCTCGCTTCCAACTCATCTATCATACTTTCCGACCATTGGAAGAAATGTCTCACGAGGTTGGCTCTTCTCGCACTTGAGCTGCAGCGCGCTCGTAGACTCCTTCATCTACGACTCGACAACCTCCCTGAAGAGCTCCACAAGGAATTACTGAACAAGGGTTGCGACGGTTGGGACGCCAATGAGCATCCAGACTGGATATTGATTCAGGTGTGTTTCTCCTGTTTGATGTTGACGTCAGTGTTTCTCATCTGTATCAGCTCCAAAGCAATTTCTTGATCCGCCGCGTCCAGGTAGACGTTGCCAATCAGATGATCACGCCACTTTCCGGCGCGAATACAGCTATGCAACTCAACATGGGTGAAGGAAAATCTTCTGTTATCATTCCTATCTCTGTTGCTGTCCTCGCCGATGGTGACCAAGTAGCACGCGTCATCGTTCCTAAGGCGCTCACAACGCAAATGTTTCAACTCCTCGTGGATCGTCTTGGTGGACTTGCCAACAGGCGAATATACATTCTCCCATTCTCCCGCTCTCTCTCGATCAGCTCAGAGCAAGTAACTGCCCTCCACGAGCTTATGGTGGAGTGTATGAAGGAGCGTGGGATCCTGGTCGTTCAACCAGATCATGTTCTGTCCCTCAAACTCGTGAGCGTGGAGAAACAGTTATCTTCATCGAAGGAAAAGACAGTACCGTCCCTGTTACTGGAAATTCAAAAGTGGTTCCATTCGCGCTCTCGAGATATTATGGATGAGAGTGACGAAATCCTTCACGTTCGGTACCAACTGATATACACCATCGGCCATCAGCAACATATGGAAGGCTTCCCTGAACGATGGACAACCACTCAGCAAGTCCTCAGCCTCGTGAAGAAACACGCATCCTTCGTTCGAAGAATTTTCCCGCTTGGAATAGAGTATGAGAAAGGACCACCTGGATCATTTCCTCACTTTCGTGTCTTGCAAGCAGACGCCGGTCGACAATTGATATCACTAATACTGCGAGACATCATGCAAGGTCGACTTTCGAACCTTGGGTTTCAACGACTCAGGTGGTGGCTTAAAAGTGCGATTCGAAGCTTCATATCTTGCGAGGATGTCTCACCTGCAATCGCCCAATCGATAAAGAAGTACTGTCAGCAGACTCCACTATGGAATGGTCTGTTACTCCTGCGTGGTCTCTTAGCAACCGGAATTCTCTTGTTCGCTTTCGGGGAACGACGGTGGCGGGTGGACTATGGCCTCGCCCTAGGGCGCACCATGCTTGCGGTGCCATACAGGGCTAAGGACGTGCCGGCACAAAGAGCCGAGTTTGGACATCCCGACATTGCCATCATTTTTACCTGTCTATCTTACTACTACGGTGGCCTGGATCGAGAACAACTGGGCACTTGTTTCGAAATTTTGCTTAACCAGGAGGACCCGTCGGCACATTACGACCTCTGGGTCCGAGAGTGTTCCAAAGTCCCAGAGTCCTTACGATCATGGAGCGGTATCAATATCAAGTCATCGGAACAGTGGCACGATTTTCTACTCCCTCTATTCTCTCGGAATAAGGCAACGATTGATTTTTACCTTTTGAAAGTCGTGTTTCCGAGAGAAGCCAAAGAATTTCCTTCTAAACTGTCGTGTTCCGGCTGGGACTTAGCGGAGAAGCGAGAGCGGATGCTAACGGGTGAGTTCAGACGAGTACAATGTGTGCTAGTGTAACACTATGTCTGTTACAGGGTTTTCTGGGACCAACGATGGTCGATATCTCTTGCCACTTCACATCTCTCAGCACGATCCTGAGCATCAGCGGGGAACGAATGCAAAAGTCTTGGCTTATATCCTTCAATCAGAGAACAACCATTACATGTGTACAACTCACCCGAGCGGCGAGCGGCGAAAGACGTCCGAGTTCCTTGCTGTCCTGGTATCCCAACAGCCTGAGATCCGTGTCCTGTTGGACGTCGGTGCCCAAATGTTGGATCTTCCGAACAAGGAGCTCGCCGCAGCTTGGTTGGCCATTAGCCCAGCTTCTTCGCGCGCGGCGATCTATTTCGACGAAGACGACGAGTTGACGGTGCTCACACGGGACGGCAGCACTGAGCTTCTTCTGTCTTCGCCTTTTGCCCAGCAACTGGATCAATGCATCGTGTACCTTGATGATGCTCACACACGCGGTACCGACATCAGCTTCCCTAACGGATTCCGTGGGGCGGTCACATTGGGCCCCAAGGTTACTAAAGATCGTCTAGTTCAAGGTACGTGCGATGTGGAATATTTGATACATCCGCGAGTGTTAATGTCGCCGATTCATAGGTTGTATGCGGATGCGAAAGCTTGGTCATGGCCACTCCATCATGTTTTTCGCGCCCCTCGAGGTTGATCGCCGGATTCGCTATGTCGTCTGTAAAGCCCCCTCGAGCGCCATCAACGTCGTAGACGTCTTACAGTGGGCGATCCGTGAGACTTGTGACGACATTCAGCAGCGTGCATCTCACTGGGCCCAACAAGGGATGGATCACACGTCCCGATATGATGTTTGGACCAGCTTCAGCAGAGGCGAGCTGACTCCGGAACAACTGTCCGTAAAGTGGCTCCAACCAGAAGCGAAGAAATTAGAAGAGCTCTACGAGCCACGCAGTGCTTCTACCTCCGCCGAATCCCAGACTCCAGATATCCGTCGTCGCTGTGTTTCCCTCGGGGTTTCGTCGGTGCATACTGCAAGAATGGACGAGGAACAAGAGCGGGAGATAATACGTGAGGCTGAGCGCGAGCGACACGTAGAACGACCCCCGAGGTTGACACCGGCGACTCACTTGATGCACCCAGATGTCGTTACCTTTGTGAAGACAGGCATTGTTCCCGCACACAGCGCGGCTTTCCGTCCAGCATTCGAGACGCTTCATGGTACTTCAGCGATTACTCGCGAACCTCACGTCTGGAGCCCATTTGTGTTGGCAACAACGGACTTCCAGAAGACCGTGAGCTCGGTTGGAAAGTTGGATGATTACTTGCGCCCCATCCAGTGGGTCGTTTCCGGGAAACGGGATGGCAACGAAGTGCTCGTCATTCTGAGCCCTTACGAAGCCAACCACTTGATGCCGCACATCAGGTCGCACAAAAAGGTCCACCTCCATCTGTACACGCCCCGCGTCGCCAAGTCGGCAAAGGATTGCGATGACCTCGCGTTGTACAGCATCCCCGCAATTCCTACCAGTGGCTGGACGCCATCCGCGGCTCTTATGGACCAACTGAACATGTTTTCCGGGCAGCTGTACCTGAAGGACTACGAGACTTATGTCCGGTTGTGTCGTTTCCTATGCGTGTACGTGGTTGACTTGCAACTTGAAGGCGAAGAGGATCAGAGCATCGAGGTCGAGAGTGACGGATTTATTGCGCCGAAGAATCGGACGGGGCATTATCCGCAGACTGGAGACGCGTTCGAGATGACGCCCGTTGGTTTCTTGAGGACGTTGACGAGTCTTCGGAGAAAGGGCATGCTGTTTGCGTCAACGCACATGGGGAAACTTTTGGATGGACGAATGCTTTCGGAAGGCGATTTCAATGGTTGGGATGAATCGGATGATGTGCGTCACAATTCATCCTGTCTTTGTTAACTAATTGCTAATGGTTTCGATGATCATACAGAATCATGACAATGTCGAGTAACAAGGGATGATGGAAGGTGTAAGTCTATAAGATCTATGATGCTCTTGGGTGTTCTAGTGCTTTTTATCCTTGTACGTTGTGTGTGCACTATGTGTATGATAATAAATGTGCAGTTCCCTCCAAGATCTGCTAGTAACACGAGTAGGATCTCAATTGCCGTCCTCACAGCTCACGCCATACCTGGCAACTAAGGCTTCCGCCCTTGCCTCCTCTCCCAGCGCATGGAGCGACATCCGACTCGGAGGATCCAGATGTTTCGATACAATAGAAGTACGGCGTCACCTTCACATAGTACAAGTGCTGATACAACACATAGTAGTAATAGATATATAGACAGCACACCCTTAAATGATGTTGGTTCTCCTCAAAAAGTCTTCCTCTGACCATCCATAATACTTTTTCAACCTCTTTCCAATGTCCCTCAGACGCCCCGGGTCCAGCGTCGAATCAGGATGCGCTGCGAAATTCATTAACGCGTGCTGATCGAATCACAGGTATGAAGAAGAACGCACGCTTATGAATGATAATAGACTACGAGACACTCTGTCATCAAACCTGAAGACCAGAAGTTGGAAGCAGCTTACCCTATCCTTTGGGTTTGGTGGATCAAAGCGAACTGACGATCCTGCAGTGCTAGGATCATACTTGAAACCCATGTCTCGCATGACCTGAAATACCTGTCAATCACAATGGATGGAATGAAAATACGGTAGGACTTGCCTTGACGAAGTTTTCCCACCTCAACGACCCGGCCTTCTCGTCTCCATGGGTATGCAACAATTGGTGCATGTATCCGGCCGTTTTTTTACCCAGTTTGGAAAACCACGTGAACTTCTTGTTGACTGTCGGATCATTTTCGTTCTCTTTCGGCGTCTTGTCCTTCGAGTTGAGCTTCTGGAGGAATCCCTTTTTATCTGAAAACAAAGATCCGTGGACAGGACGGGATTTGACTTTCTCTTTCGGCGAACCGAGCTCCTGAAGGTAAGAATGAGCAGACTGCGCGACGGTGGGTTCAATAGGCAGCGAGGCTGTCGACATGTGTGCAGACGCATTGACAGAGATATTGGATGTGGTAGGCCCGCCGAAAGACGACCTAGCAGGAGTTTCGGTAGGCATAGTACTTGAACGATGAGTTCTTGGAGGAGTCGTTATAGGAGGAGTTTCGGTAGGCATAGTACTCGAACGATGAGTCCTCGGAGGAGTCGTTGTAGGAGGAGTTTCAGCAGGGGTGCTCGAACGGTTATTCCTTGGAGGTGTGGATGTAATAGGCTTCTCCACAGGCGTACTCGGAGGAACCTTGTCTTGGGGATTCGAAACAGCGGGTACAAAGTCTTCCTGAACTGTTGACAACTCGTTGGTGGTCTTCTTCTTCTTCTTCTTTGGCTTCTTCTTCTTCTTGCCTGCTACTGAGGTAGCGTCCTCTTCATCCTCCGCGTCCTCGACAGTTGCACGATAACCTTCTGTTCCCCCAGGAGTAGAAGAAGCTAAGACCAAGGATTAAGGAGGTCTACACCGCTTCGATATTTTATACGTACCAGGCAAACGTTCCTTGTTTGGTGTGGGCGGTGTAGACGGAACTTTGCGGCCAGAAACATCAGGAACCTTGGTACGTTGCGCAGAAGCAGTGGGCGGCTTAGCCGGTATCTGGGCAGTCTGACCCTTCTGCGTGAAGAGGCCCTTCCGTGGCTGGGTGCGTATAGTCGAGCTTAGCTTCGGATCAGAGGAAAACATACGCCCTGTTGAAATATTATTAGTGTATGTATCTCTAGAACATAATGGATAGCGATCTCGCCTCTCAATGATCCAAGGAGTTTCAAAAATGGATTCCCCTTTCTTTCTTCTGCAAGTTTATCAAACTCGGGGACTTTTGACTTGGGATCGAAGAATTCAGGTATCTCCATCGCAGCGTCCATGGCGTCCCTCAGCATGGTTCGATATACTTCTTCTTCTTCCGAGTCATACTCAGTCCCGTCGTCGTAGTCGCTTTCCTCGTCGTCGTCATCTCCCTCGTCTCCATCATTCTGGGGGTAAAACACATCTTTGTCGTCCTCGACAGAGGTGTCTGACACGGACTGGAGATCAGGCATGGAGCCGTCGCTGACGTCGTCCTCGTTCCCTTCCGTGATTGCAAGTAACTTTTTCGGTTTCTTCTTCCCACCGGATTTTTTTCGTCCGGTGCTCTTCAAAAGATGCAGAGAGGATGGCTCGTCGTCAGAATCGGAATCGTAGGTGCGAAGGCCAGGCATATAGATGGAACTCCATTGAGGGGTCCGGTGAAGAGCTTCGTCCAACCCCCAAAGCGAATCGATAAACAAACCCGAGGTTGTTTTGTAGTTCTGGTGGGAATTCAGGACACAAAATATGGCAAGCCTTGAAACGTACCAGATTAATAAACCTCCACATATTATCAAGTACGGATGGATCCCTGGTCCTTTCCAAAGGGTCGATGAGGTCCTTGAAGTTTGCATGCGACTCCGATGCTTGTCTTGAGTAAAGTTGAGCGTCAAGCCACCTTTCGTATTGCTCCGGCATCCGACGTGGAAGACTTTTGAGCTGCTCGCCCTGACGACCCAGAAGGGGACTCTCCAAGAGCTCTTGTAGTTCCAACACAACCTGCGTGCAAGATTAATCGACAACAATCTGAGAACCTGCGGAAGGAGAAGCTTACGGAAAGGTCACCGACAGCGTCCCACATCGACTGTGGAAATCTCTTAGCTTCCCTTGGGGATTCATCAACGGCGTCATGCAAAATTTGACACAGGATTCGCTTTGGGTATGGTGCTCTCGGGAAACATAACTCGATGATGATAGAGTCCAGGAATGATTTACAAGCATCCTTGAGGCCAGCCCAGTCGAATGATATGGAAGGCTGCCCTGGGTCCGTGTCCTCCACTTCTTTAAAGTACCGAGAGTAGTGAGCTAAGTGGAGATTAACACACGGGAATGCACAAATGAATTGGAATTGCATACGCGTGGTCATGGCAAGAATAGAGAAGTGTGCTTGTCCAAGGTCGACCAGTACACCAAGTATGTCACACAAGACCAAGAACCGTGCCCGCAAGTTGTCATCTGTTTGAAGCTGAGTGCGGACCGATGCGTCATTTATACCAGATTTCTGGAGATCGCGAAGGATGTCAATGACAATTTTCCATCCTGAAGCTACCATGTAGGCATTGTGTACCCTGAGGGATGGTAGGTACTAATTACAAGTGACATGAATCAAAGGGTATACCTTGTGGAAACGACTAAAGCGACATGCGAAGCGTTCCGTGCAGACTGTTGGACCCCGGGGTGCCTTGCGGTTAACTCGGCCACGATCCTATCGTGGAACAAGTCAGGGTCTTTGAGATTAACGATGTCGTCGAGGTAAGCTTGAAGAAATTGAGGGTTTGGAGAACACGACAGGACGGGAGAGTCGAACCATACACACCATTGTATTGCGAGTCGGCGATTCTGATGCACTTGTCGAGGTTGAAGGGAGCCATGAGGGCTGTGCGTGATTTCTGTGATACGAGGTCCTCTTGGGGAAGGGTGAACTAGCAGCATGATGAAGGACGACGAGACGAACGTACCTGCTAGAAGATCAAGCTTCTCCCTGCCAGTTATCTTTCCGGCCAGGACAAGTTCACCTGTGCCGCGAGCGCCATATTTACCGTTGCGTAAGACGAGTGCACGAGAAGTAGACGGCTTGAGACCATTCTGGTCGCGTTTTCCGTGATTCGTTGTCTGCACATGCTTTGGGCCCACGGGAATGAGATCCTGCGAGACTGGAAAGTGCGGCAGTTTATTCGGCTTCTTCTTGAGCATATTGTACCAAGTACATGTATGTATCGGACGGAGTACGATACGAAATCATGCGATAGCAACGCATCGCACGTGCCAATAAATCGCCTCGGATCATCTTCAAGTTCCAATTTTGTACATCCATAAATATTCTGTGTTGTTTTTGACCTTCTCCCTCGGGCAGACGGTGTCAGATTGGCAGTCTAAGCTAGCTTTTCTGGGACATTTGTAGTGTTCCGTGAGTTTTTCTGGATTCGCTACCCAGGTCCGTTCTTTTTCTACACTCTGTCGATCGTTCACCACTCTCCTTGTCAAGCTTCCATTATCATCATGATCCTGGTTTCGTCGTGATTGCACTAGAATACCCTTCCCTCCGGGTAGTATTTCGAGCGTTGACCCACTATCAAACAGCCATCGATATTGACCGTATGATCGCACAGGGCACTTATGGCTCTCGTGTTCTATGCTATCAGGGCCCTCACCATTGGCGAGCGCATAGGGGACTCAAAAGCTGACGAGGTATGGGCCGGCGAGGTTTGAGGTGGGCCCTTCTTAGTGTGATGAGCCATGCCTCGGTACCAAGGGGCCTTAACTATGTTATCAACGATGCAATGGTACCTGGACGGATTATTGCTCCCTTGTAATTACCAACGTTCTTGTTGCTCTTATTACCGTCCAGGTCTGTTAGTTATCTATTCAGCGACGTGCTCACACGCCACGCCGTGGCCCACCGCGATCGGGAGATACCCGACGATCACTCGTTCAAGTTCTAACCATGCAGCCATCTGATCTAATTGCTGCACTACCCGAGAAATTCAAGATCGCAGATGAATCTGGCGAACGATTTTTCTATCCATCAGTAACCTACGAGCACCAGGATATCGGTCTGCAGGTGAGGTTCCTGCTCTGCCCAACGCAGAATTTCGTTGATGTTTGCCGGGCTAGTTCGAGCTGCGACTATGCACCGCGCTACAGAAGAAACCTATAGTACGGGATGCCAGTGCCGGTCATCTCTCCCTTTCCTCGGAACCCAGCGCAGTAGCCAAAAAGAACCCATTCGTTCCGCCTTATACCCCACAGTTATACCTAGGGGAACTGTCCCTGAAAGACGGAGATGATGTATCCTACTATGTCGCCCTGGTGAGTGTAGTTCTCGTCCCGCGTCACAAGATCTTCAATCCAGGAAATTAGGTGAACAAATTCTCCGTGGTTCCTTGCCACTTTCTGTTGGTAACAAAGGGTACGTTCTCTCAAGTTGCCGTGAACGGCGTTCGAGATCATCTACCCCACTGTGATCAAAGAGTTCCAGCCGCAGACTTCGCCTCTGTTACCAGAAGATTTGGTACAGACATATCTCCTCTTGATCGCTGCTCGACAGGCGAACAAACGTTTGATCGCCTTTTACAATTGTGAGTGTTCCTTTCCCAGATCGAATCTGAAGACACCCTCCGCAATGATCCATTAGGTGGGCCGAACAGCGGTGCGAGCCAACCACACAAGCACGTTCGATTCATCGAAGTTGAGAACGACGGTCCCCCCATCGAAAAGCTTGCTAGGAAATTGACACTCGAAGCTCCCGGTAACTGATTTTTGTGGCGGTGATAACGAGAAACTGAAGGAAACGCGTCTAGGGAAGCCGTTCGCGATCTCTTCTCTACCTTATGCCAATCATGTGTTCCGCCTCCCCGTTCTTTCTGGAAATCATTCCGTGGATGACCTTCGCGAAATACTCTTCCCCCCTTTCTTGTCGCTGCTCGACTTGGGCATATCGACCGTACGACATGACCCCGATTACCCCTCTGGCTCCCTTGCTTACAACGTCATCCTTACTCTGGAACACATGCATCTGATACCCCGACGCCACGAGGCATACAAGGTCGATGAGACACAAGAGCCGATCGGCGTCAATTCACTCGGCTTTGCAGGCATGCTTCTTGCCAAGAGCGAGGCAGAACTAGAGACAATAAAAAAGCAGGGGATCGGCCGAATCCTTCGCGGTGTGGGTCTCGAGAGCGTACACGGGTTGCAGGTCTCTGGCACGTCCCTCGAAGCAGAGGATATGCCTTCTGCCTCACGTGAAAGCTAGCTTGCAAACAGAATATTTTGTTACAAGTACTGTAAAGTATGTTCATGAACAATGTATAGCACAATACAACGTTGGTTAACGATCGAGGAGTCCCTTGACACTCCACAGCGAATCGAGAGATTCAAGCTAGGGAATAATGAAGTCCGAGTCAGTTGCGCAGTACTGCCAAGACATGTTCCAATGTTACCAGATGACAAAAGCCTTCTTCTCGTATGACCTGGCTAACGAGGAGTTCCAGGTCAGTCCGAGACAGTTCGTACAGAGAGGGCTGCTTGCTCAGAGAGGCCAGAATCTGTGATCTCTCATCGTCCGTAGTTGCTATTTTTGATGGCTCATGGATCACTGCATCGGCAGTGTGCGTTACACGTCGCGGTACAGGAGGCGGAGGCATCGTTGAACTTTGGTCTGACGATGAGGACTGCGACGAATTTGGCAAAGAACTATGAACAGGGCCTCGAGCACCACGGTATTTCAGTTGGCCGTCCCTCTCATGGTTCGCTGGTGTGCTTGTTCTGTGTGACGTCTCGGAGCATGTTACAAAGGCACTGTCGTCCGAGGACAGGTTCGCCGGCACAGAGGAAGGTGCGATAGTAGAAACAGGTTGATTCTCCGGAGGGCGGGATAACGTAGATGACCGGACCAGTGGCCTAGATGCCGGGGCGACACTCTGAGGCTCCGTCAGTCCAGCTGATTGTGCACCAGATACGGTCGAAAGCATTGTAGGGTGTCGATTGATTTGAGTTGAATGAACATTCGCCTTGCAGGGACAGACGGACTTGATGGCATCGATGAATCGTGAGGCATCCTGTGCGTCCTTGAACGCGACTTGGAAACGACGGTATGTCTGACAGATGAAGGGTCAGTAGTAAACGCGAGCCGTTACCCACATGATGACTTGCTGGAGGAGAACCAAGAGGAGTTATCCTCGGGTGCAGGTAGCGGATTCCGACTACTGCGTCGCGATACACTGCCTTCAGTGGAAGGCTCTGGTCTGACGAGGTTATGGGCGGTTGGAACGCCGGCAAAGACGAAAATGACAGCAATTCCAAGTCTTCCTAAGACGAACAGCGTAAGATGGACCTATGAAACATATCCGTCAACGATCTGAGTGGTCACTCACGAATACAACTTCTCTCTGATCCATAGACAAGTCGCTGGACTCAGTATGTAAACTCCACATTATCCTCAGGCGCATAGAGACTAGTTGTCCGGAAGGTGATTTCTTGGTCTCGAGGATGATCCTCATGACAGGGTTCGTAAAATGCTGCCATTCAGAGTCGACTGGAGCCTCAGAACCAGACGAGGACGTAGACGGATAAGAACGCGAGTACTTGTTGAGGACATACGAAGCGGTCGTGGTGATGGAGTGTGACATCTCGTGAATGCACTCCGACTCGCGCGAACTTCGGACCACAAACTCAGGCTCACGACGTCACTATGTAACAGGAATTTTACTACTCTCTGGACTGTTATACATGAATGGCCAATAGAATACACACAATACACAAGCAGTCTTTGGGGATCAGTCGCAGTACGCGCCTTCGCTGGCCGGCTTTCAACGCAACCGAGTCAGCAACGCGACAATGTAACATGCAAGCGCACACTACTTACCGCAACGTCCCTTGCATAGCGGTACAGAATTCCTCTCTTCACTTTTATGGCACTCTTACCCGAGTTCTCCCATTCCCTCCGGCGGGCCGCCTGTTCTTCCTCTTCCACTAGCCAGTTGATGGTTCGCGACGCAGCATCAATGATGATGCGATCACCATCTTTGACGAGGGCAATCGGGCCACCCAAGGTGGCTTCCGGGACAACGTGACCTGGAAAGGGTAGAGTTGAATACCTAGAACACTGCTTGAAGCTCAAATACTGCACACCAATGATGAATCCTCTAGACGCTCCCGAGAAACGTCCGTCAGTAATGAGAGCGGTCGAGTTACCGAGACCAGCCCCTATCAGAGCAGCGGTCGGGCCTGCAATCAAGTCAAATAAGAAAACGATCGGGTGAGTCTTTCCCAAATTTACCCAACATCTGCCAAAGAAATATTAGCTATACATATAGAGTAGGTAGACCAAGTAACGAACCTCGGGCATCCCAGGTGCACCCTTCGGGCCTTGATATCTGAAAATGAGGACAGTGCCTTGTTTGATTTCTCCTCTTTCTAGACAGGGGTAGAAGTCCAGCAAACTAATGGCAAACTTAGGTCTCACTCTTGGCCCCGAGGGCATATGTACTCTACCTGTCGAAACATCTGGCGACACCCTGTCATCTCTGGGTTAGGTATTTAACTCTTACACGACGTGGAAAGACGTACCTCAAATCTTAAGCCTTCCTTACCAGTCAATTTTGCGACAGCCGTTCCAGGCGCCAGGTTTCCTCGCAAAATTGTCAAGTGACCCGTGGGTTTGATCGGATTCTCTACCCTCTTGATGAGGTCCTGCGTTTCAAATTCCATTTCTGGGACATCTTCGAGGTTCCCTGCAAGGGTCTTTCCCGTAACAGTCATCTGACTACCATCGATCAAATTGGTGCGCTTAAGAAGATACTTCAGCAGGGCCGGGATTCCACCAATCTTGTGCAGGTCTTCCATGTAGTACTTTCCAGAAGGCCTGAAGCACAATTAGTTACGAGGATTTAACGAACAAAGTCGGATGTATACTTGAGGTCAGCGATGTAGGGCGTCTTATCAGAAACTTCCTGGAAGTCGTCGATGGTAAGTGAGACGTCGGCAGCTCGTGCCATCGCGAGCAAGTGGAGCACCTTCCAGTAATATTTCAGACATATGGTTCGGGAATAGAGAAATTCGAAAGACATACTGCATTGGTCGACCCTCCGAGTATGTTGACGATGGTGATTGCGTTCAAGAACGACTGCCGAGTCAGGATGTCCCTGGGCTTCAAGTCCAACTCCAGTAAACGTTTCAAATACTTTGCGGCCCTAAAACATTCCTGTATCTTTTCTGAAAACGACAGATAAGTCACCCTCTTCAGCTTGGGAATCTTGGCTCACCTGGATGAGTTGCTGGCGTACTAGAGGAATACGGCAATGACATCCCCAAAACTTCGAGAGCAGAGCTCATGGTGTTTGCTCTACATCACAATATAAAGTTTCACAATCAAGGAAAACACCGAGATGTATTAACTCACGTATACATCCCACCACAAGCACCTGGACCAGGACAAGAATGCTTGATCACGTCAAGACGTTCCTCGTCGTTGATAAGACCAACTGCATAAGCACCTGATAATACTAAATGCCAAGAAAGAAGCATGAGGCGAAGATATCGTACCGTATGACTCAAAGGCGTCTGAGATATTGACAGTGTCACCCTTCTTGTACCCCATCGCGGGGCAATCGACATGGCGAGTGCCCACTTGGATTGTTCCACCATATACGATTATTGTGGGGCGATTGTGACGGGCAGCAGCTAATAAAACACCAGGCATATTCTTATCGCATCCAGGGACGGAGATGTTGCCATCATAATGTTGTGCCTTATAGTAAGGTAGGCAAATCGTGTTTCGGGGCAGCACTACCACGGAAATATCGCTCAACTCACCAAAGTGACCTGGTTTCATTGTTAGACGCATTTTTTCTTCTCAGCAGGTCACTCACCGCCTCAATGGAGTCCGCAATCAGGTCACGAGTGGGCAACCTATAAAGTTGCAAGTCAACCGATACCCCCTAGCTAGCCCCAGTCACTCGGCAAACACGTACGAGTAACGCATTCCTGTGAAGACACGGATGACGAAAATAGATTTCACAGCAAGTCATGGAACATACCATCGGTACCCATAGTGATTGCGTCGCTGAAAATCACGTTGAGCTCAGTATCATCAACTTGAACGAGACTGGTGTAACTACAGACCTGACACCGATGGTGTTGAAAAGCAAACCAACAAGGCCTTCCTCTTTGCAACCCTCCTTGATCTTTTTTGCAAGATCCAGCTTTTAGTGGGAAGATCAGCCTGATTTGGGGATGAAGTCGAGTTGATAGAGCTCACGAGGTGCATATTGCATGGATTACCTTTGCGGTATGCAGGTGACCCTTCGAGATAAGAACATTTCACACTCACCTTCCCACCAAACTGGGGAGATACCGATCTACCGGGGAAAGTTGGCCTATATGGTTTGAACTTTAGAAGTACACTCATACCTGAGGCTTGTTCATATCGTCCTCGGTCAACCCAGTGGCGTAGACTGTGTGCAACGTATTAGAATATACGACCCGAGATAGATAAACACTACGAACGCATGGCTTGAGCTCCGCCTCGAAGCTTGTACCGATTAGCCAGTAGTCCGTCGCCGAACACACAGTAGGCTCACCTTATCCTGCGTCAACTGAGAAGAGAACTTGTTGAGCTTGGCATTGCCGGAAGTCCCTTGAGGTTTGGAAACGGTATGACTAGTGGCAAATCGCCCGTTGGATGATCGTCGATCTGGAGCGAACGGATTGGGAACTTACATCTCGACGCCGGACATGATTGTTGTGGTGCGACACTCGAAAGGGTGGAGCGTCTGGTGATTAGTACTTATAATATTGCCCAGGCCAACGGTCCGGAGTCGATTCGCAAGAGGATCCCATGACCACCATGGTCACCCAAGATTATTTAGATCCGACATATTTTCTGACCGCCAGAGCCACCGCGGCTTCCCGTGCCGTTTCAGCTTTCAAAGTCCTCTGCAAGCCTGGGGCCTGGGTCTGCCTACGAGTTGAAACTGTCAATCTGGGCCATATGATGCGGTCAAAATGTGCCAAGTGATCGATAGGCGACTTGAAACCTCCATGTGCACGTTAACCCAGTGGTAAGTATGTTAGCAGCATGCCAGAAGTTATTTATGAGATTCCGTGGCAAGTCCGATTTCTGGCGACTTCCGACCACATGATCGCGCCGAACACACGGATGCCATCGACTTTAGTTCAAGGTAGCCTGTTACTTTGAACACGTGCGGCGCTCTCTTCTTTCATGGCCCCCGAATCGACCCTCACCAGCGTTCGTCTCACGGAAAAAAAAAGATGAGGTGCTCATCGGCGGAGTCATCACCCTCCGCACGTTTTCCCATCACCCGATGCGTCCGATGCACAACCGCACCCCATTCTTTTACTCAATGTGCTCCCGGTTGAGACACGCATAACTTGCCCAAGCTGCTGTTTGAATGCGGTGCCTGCAACGGTCGCGTTGGCCTTCTTCGAAGGCGTGCTTGTCGCTGAAAATAGTTACCTCTACTGGTACCTTATGGGCTGGGCCAAGAGTGAGTTGGATTTGAGACCAGTGGCGGGTCTGGGACAGCCGCTGTTGGCTCTGATGGCTGCTCGTGATGCGAATAGGGGACGGGGACATTTCCGATACTGATGCTAGTGGACTGATAAGGGCACCCGTCGACGTGGTGGAACATGGTGAAGGACGCGAGGGACTGTTCAGAGACATGTCAGACTGTGAGTAGTTTTTGGTCTCTCAAATGACCTGATCGGACGCCGATGCATTCGTGCGCGGATCGGTAGTTGCATGCGTACCGCTGCTCGGACACATCAAGACGATAAGAGCGCGCACACACCTGGAATTGACTTTTGTCTCAAACATCCGGGGGAGTTCCCATTGGGCATGATCGGTCGAAGGCGGATGTTCTTTGGATAAGCTCGAAATACCCGCACATCGCACGACTCGCGACGGTACCGAATTGACCGCTAGACCTACCTAGCGCAGGATTGTCATGAGATTGGCATTGCATCACGAGGTGCTGATTCTGTTAATTCCAATGTACGTCCAGTTCAGATACGTCCATGTCGCTCAGTTTGGTGAATTCATTCGTTCAGATCGGAGCAAGGAAAGCCGAACGCGGCGAGACAGGTTCTCTCTGTCCCGTGTGTTTTCATGAGGCACGGGGAATACGAGAGGGACTGCCTTCGACACCAGATTCACACTCGAAATCAAATCGACGTCGACTCCGAGTCTTACGATCATGATTCAGGGTGCGATACGCAGGCAAAAGTGGGCCGTTCGGATAGTTTCGAGCGAGTGCTTATTTTCGAACATGTCTACCTTTACTGGCTAGTTTCTGGAAATATAGTGGTTTATGCTGTTTCGGACTTCAGATCTTCAGACGTGATTACTGCAGTCGACACGTGGCAAGTGCCAAGATTGTAACATTACCTCGGCGGGTCTACCCCATGCTGACAGAATCCCACAGACCTCCGGAACAAGCCTGAAAGCCTAAAGCAGGACGAACGGGTCTCAGGCTCGGGACTTGCCAGGAATCGGATGTCAGAAACCGATCGACACGCTGCATTTGACCCTCGTCCGAGTCCTCAAGTTATCCACCAAGTACTGCTTCTACTCAACGTTATAGTACACTTTCGTCAACAATGCGCTCATGCTTTCCGGGGATAGGGACACAACGCAGGCGTGTTCGAAAACATTTGAGGTAGATTTAACTGCTTCAAGATTCTAATCATTGGGTGGGCGAATGCCGACAAGACGACCATTCTCCGCGCGGAATGCACAACGTCGAGAATGAATTAATATTCCATGACTTGTAGTAACTTGAAGTACCTCACTGATGGTGTTATTTAATTCTTTTTCATTAACTCAACATTAACTCATCTAGTTGTCCAAAAAGTCTGATCATCATTGTATACACTGTTGTAGATTAATCCCACCTAGAGGTCTGTACTCGTTCAACAGTAATGTTTCTGCCCATCACCCGACAACTTGCCTTCACTCTATATTTTATCTTTCTTCTTTTACACATGTATTACAACTTGATCATACGTGTCCCGTCAAGTTGGGATATAGTTATGTTCAACCAACTTGGTTCCTGCCGACGTAGGCGGTTCCCGAGTTCATAAGTGCTCCTTGACACATCTAATAACTCACTTGGTAATCAATTTCATCACAGCCTGGCTTACACGGATCAAAATACCACTTCGGATGGACAGACTCATCCAAAACAAGTGCGTCTTGCACCATTCTGATGATATGTTGTTGGCCCTCATCACTGGGCAACTTATCTGGTCCTGTGTAGTTATTATATAAAGTAAGCATTCTATGGCAGTGCGCCGCGGGTTGAAATGGCCAGGCAAACTCAACCGGGTACCGTATGTGTTCCGACAAACATTTTGCCCCAGCAATAATGGTTCCACGGTGAGAGACAACGTTGGGGAATTGATAGTCATACTCGTACAAGTTATGCCGAGCCGCATACCGGAAAAGCATGAAGTCCATGATAGGAATGGCAAGATAGACCACTGGAGGATTGGGGTTAGATACAGTGACGCGATATATAGTTGCGCCATGGGACACCGCGGGGCGTGAAGCTCTACTATCATCGACATTAGCGATTGGTAAACTGAAGGTCGAATGGCATAGCGCACGGGACTCGGTTCGTCTCTTTTATGAATAAAGCACTTGAATGGCAGAGCAGGCATGTAGTTGACGATATCTGAGTAGTCCATAGTGATTTAGTGATAAATTATAGGAGTCACGTTCAATTTTCTTATATAATCACGTGACTCGACGAATACATTACTAATGCTAAAACTGTTACGCGATGTACCGCAGACTCGCGATGGAGTGGTGACGCCTTGCACAGGTGAGTATTTTCGCAAAAAGGTTCGACAGGGAAGCATTCCGCCCCAGCGACAGCGATTCCATGGAGAGCGATGTTCGCTCATCTACTCTTTGACTGTTCACTGTATTTATCCCCCAGTCAGGCGGTGTCCTTCACCGTGTCTATCAACCCTGTATAACTGACGGTAGTACCCGCCTTGCAGACCCAAGTTTAACTCCACATTCTTGAATACACGCGCACCAAAATTCGAGGCAAGGCAAATCGGGTCTGAGATACATTGCCACTCGGAAGGAAACGAGAGGCGAGGTGATGAACCCAATCTGGTCTTGCAGTGATACAACATCGTCAGTCAGCGTTGAGAATGGAGCGCTGCATGCACAAACCTTGCCATGGGATGGGTAAGGTGTTTTTGGGCCATTATAAAGTGCAGTCCTTCGTAGCTGGGGGATCTGTGGGAATGCTGAACTTGGTAATGGAATTCCGTCCTCCGTCCAACAAGGTCGTCCACCGCCGTTCCCAATACATTTATTTCTGGCGCCAGGCGCGCAAAATCCGACGTAGCTTGAGGGAGCTCGAAGCTTGGGCCGCGACGGTGGGAGGCACCGTGGTTGGCAGTGTTGAGTCAGGAAGGGGGTGTTCATTCTGTGCATGGGAATTGGCCTGTCGTGATGGAGTAGTTAGGTCTAGAGTGATGTTAATCAAGTTAAAGACTCGCCGAAATATGACTGATATCCAAAAATTTGAGCGTCCGTTAAAGAGTAATAAACCTGTCGAATACCGAGAGCTGAGGCAACATTGCGAAAGTTTGGTTCTTGCTTCCAGAGACGCCATTGTGTCTCTAGCTGACTAGTGGAAGTGGAGGTCATTATCTGGGGGGCTAGCTTGTCGCAGTGCTGTTCCGGGGGGAGATAAAACCGACGGTGGTGCCCACCGACTCTGTCCATAATTCAGCGCCGTTGAGGTCCAACGTGAAGGTGCCAAAGCTGAGCAGCCCGCTTAAGTTGAGACGACCCACACAAATTGTGGAATGTGGAATTTCTTCTTTGGAGGGGAACATATTGACGCGGCGGAGTTGTGCTCGCCAAGGCCGAACTCAACCGAAGGATCGTCTGTTGACAACACCCTCGTCTTGTCGCACTTCTTCTCCGCTTACCCTCTTCAAAAGATGGCGCATTTGCAAGGCAGAAAATCGCACGGCTCTTCCGCCCATAGTCTCCATTGTTTGACGAATCTTGCCAGAACCAGAAAACGCTCACCACCTCGAAGGGCACCATAGTCGTCGGTATCATGTACCACGCCAGTCGGTCCCTGTGCATGGCAAAATTCCACATAATTGATAGATCGAGGATGGGTCATCTGGAGAGATTTTGGCAAAGTAACCGTACGGTGAAAAATTCCACGTTCTTGATCACGGCAAGTCATGCACACATCTTGTTCGTTTCGACACTTACTGATACCACGCTCGTGTCAGTTGTGGCTTCCAGGCGTTCTATTCACCACCCATGTGGGAATTTGGGGGCAGGGCACGATGCCACAGGACTCTAGGAGCTCTGGCCATGTCGAACTATTGGGTGAGTGCCTTGAATCACCCCAATACATTCATATGAGGAGGGGGATATATGGTTTGCTGGTTGATGGACTGTTCGCTGTTGGTAGCCTAGTCGCACTGGGGTGTCGGATTACCCCTATTACTTGAGGTGGACATGGCGTGCGTTGTGGTTTTGCAGTCATACTACCTCACACAAACATCTTGCTGATTTTTTGAAGAGCTTGACGAGCACACGTTGAGTTGTACATTCGGTTTATGGTGGTCTTGAACAACTTGCCTTCGTGTATCTACGTGACATGACGTGTACCCCTGTCTGTGACAATGTCACGCATCAAGTTCCCACCTGCGGTACGTCCGGCTCCCTGGGTATAGGTTCACAGCGATTCGTATTTAAATGTTGTGCAGGTATTTGGAACGCACCGTTCGGCTGCTAGAGGACCCGATGACTCGATGATTGATTCCCTTTGTGAACGTTCTTGGCTCCTGTGAATGCATGCAACGTTCTTTTCTTCCAATTTCAAGTGGGTCCAACCAGGCTCAAGACCCTCATCAATCTAGGGCGCTGGAGGTCAAGAATTACCTGTTTGTTTGTGGAAGCTTGTCAGAAGCCTGCCAACGAGTAACCCTACGATGTCGCGCGGTTGCTTATTGAGATTCTTCTGCGGAAGTAAAATGACACAGTGGTCGTGACGAACCGAGTTCCACAAGTGTATACGCGTTTGGCGTGGTCTTGCCGTCACAGTACCTGGCGGGATCTGAGTTCAACTCAAACAAGGTGTTTATTTTTTTTCTTCCTTGTCCCTCTCTCATTTTCATACCTCGACCTGCTTCCGTGGAAGCTGGGCTTGCCTTCATCATTCTATACCTCCTCTCCTTCTGCTCTCTTCGATTTAATGGATTCTGGGCGACTCCCAGCTTACCGTTCATCGTACCTTTTACGGTTTCATCCTTACCCGAGAGTGAAGCCATCAACTCGTGAGAGGGTTGTGGTGAGACACTTTTTCCCCTCACTTTCTGATGGGCTGGAAATGATTATTGTGATTTACGTCAAACAGGCCTCCACGTGGGACAATGAGCAGTACTTGAGTCCACTTTCAATGGACGACCTGCATTCAGTGAGTTTCTAGCTTTTGAAGCATCCACAATCTCTAAAGTGATGATGGTTCCAGAAAAAGGGGACACCAGTAATGCTAAATCAAGCCATTCACGGGAAGGACGTTGATGCTGAAATGCAGTTGCGTTACCGACGTTTGAGCATGTCTTCCCTTGTTGTCGTAAGAGACCACACGCAATTTCCAGTGTTCATTCTAATTTCTGCTGGTAATAGGACCTGGCGCTGATGTTCACGAAGAAGGCGTGAAGTTACGAGACAGAGTAATCGTGTTTGCTTTGTCACCTCCGAAAGTTGTCCAACCACCCATTACAGTAGACTCTCATAATGCACAGCGTCGGGGGATACCCTACGCTATGACGCATTACCAGGCTGAGATTTGGTGGTGGACAGGGCATGTTTGCCGCTCCATTCTGGCCCTCTAGGTCCTCGAAGTCGTCAAATCCTTTGTCAAGGGCTGGAAATTTATCGCTGTCCTGCATATTTGCGGTGCTCACATGACAACAACTCGAAAATTTGTTCGGGAGAAACAGTAGCCGGTGGGGGTCTGATCGTTAGGGGTGAAGGCATGGACGGCCAGTTCAAGATGATCAGCGCGAACCCAGACGTGTCAGTGTATCATTTCTCTAGTCCCCATTCTGCTCAATTCAACGTTCACTCGGATAAAATATCATTGCGACTCCCGGTCTTTATCTAACCGTCGAGATATCTCTCTCCTTCTATGCAGCCCAGGATGTCTCTTCGCCCGTCTTCCTTTGTCACAAGCATCCACTCTCCGCTACATCCCAGCAAAAGAATTTAGGGGTCGAGGAAAAGCAAAAATACCCCACCCACCGCGCGCCCCACTAGACCTAATGCATGGCATACTAATGCGTAATGCGCAGTAATTCACTGGCTGGCATGACTCAATAATTCCACGTGCGCCAAATGCGTGGGTTTGTGGCGTCCACCGGGACGCGGGGACCATGTACGTTTTTCCGGAGCCTGTGCGAGCCATGTCGACGAAGTCGCGAGGAGAGGTAGGGAGAGGGTGGGGATCACTGTACGCTGGATTGTCAGAGTACAGCAAGGTGCTAGTGAGCGCACGGTGGAGGCACGAATGGAAACCTTCTCTGGGGTCCTTCTGATAACTTATTTTCATATCCAATATTGCCAACGGGTTCAGTATCCATTTATATTTCTCTCATTGCCCAAGCGCTCACCTTTTTTCGCGTGTCAAAAAGTGGATTTACGCTTGATTTACGCCAGCTTTCTGCTCTCCCCCTCTTTTCGTTGCTGTCGCCGTTGACCACTATGTGGATTGGCAAGTACCTTAGAAGTTAAATACATGTTGAGAAAAGGCGCTCGAGCAACAAACTGTCAAGATTGAGGCAAGCCACAGACGCGAACTTGTTACTGTAGGTCTTAGCTGTGATACCGCCTGTCCCGTCCCGTCGCAGTTATACTTCCTACCACATAGTTCTGTTTGGAGTCTCAAACTGAGACTGATTACTTGTTGTAAGACAAGATACAGAAGGGCCCACTAAGGGATACAGCGAGTTTAGCCTCGGCCCTATACCACCAACTGGGTCGCCATCTAGAAATCAAATCCATGCTGCCGGAAAACTTTGGGCGAGGAGTGACTCTCGGGTTTAGCCAACTCCGCTAGGTCAGTGTGGTCCTTTCGACGAATGTGATCAGGGAGGGGGTAGCATTAACAGATCAACTCACCATCTGCAAGAAGGCACGTCTCAGTGTAGACCAGAGCTGATCGCTAGTTTGTTTATCTCCCGTCGACTCCTGCAGTTCCAGGGCGCTAAGGAAATGCTCTGCGGCCTCTTTGTGGGCACCGATGTTAAGACCTGTACAACCACTGTCAGTATTGTTCAAGAAACCAACTTCGTCATACGCACAGGCAACTCCAACATTGTAGATCGCACGCGTGTATGTTGGGCGGAGATTTAGTGCTTCTCTGTAGGCACCCAGAGCTTCTTCCGGCTTATTTCCATTAGACAGAGATGAACCAAGCCGATTCCACAAGAGATAATCCTGTGAACGAGCCACAATGTTGTTGGAGATCCTTGGAAAATATACGCGAAACCCACCTGAGGACGTTGAGACAACGCACTCTCGAAGCAATCCTTGGCACGATCGTACTCCCCTTTATTGTAAAACAGAACCCCAAGTCCCACTTGGACGTCAGGATCGACGATGCCTTGATCGTACTGTTGTCTTGCCAGCGTCATAAATAGTTCAGTCAGACGAGCATGGGAGTCCCATGACGCATTAGATCGGACGGCCTTCTCGACGTCATCGTGTATCGGGAACGTTGGAAACCGTGCGTGCAACCAGCGCCAAAGCATGTGGTATGATGCCCGGTCATACGCCTCGTTAGTAAAGGATATCGCAAGCGACTAGAAAACCCGGTGAGTCTCCGGGGCATCAGCACTTTAAGAAACGAAATGCTCACCAGCATGCCCGCTCCGTCTGCACCGGCTGCGTCTGCCCTTCGTACTCCTTCCATCAGAGCGCGCATGCCCTGCTCCTCACGCTCGTCCATGCTTCTGGTCTCTCCCAAAAGTATCCAGGCCTCATATCCGCGTTCACCAAGTTCACCCGTTTGTATGGCAGCCTCTAATAAGAGCGCAGCCTCCGACAATGACCCATTGCGTTCTAAAAGCGCCTTCGCCTCGCTAAGCGGGGAACGGACAGACGCGGAGGGTTGCAAAAATGGGTTGTTTTTCTCTGAGACAAACTCTCAACACTATCACGCAAAGAGATGTAGTGGGTCTCACCAAAGATATATTCACCCAGAATTGGGTATCCAACCTCATCAAATTTGGGATTCATACTATCGGTGTAATCACCTAGACCGCTTTCCCATGCATTTTGCATAGCCCCACTATAATCTTGGTCTAATTCTTCGCGCTGGGCGGACATGAGTTGATTGAATTCCGACTCCCACTTCGCTATGTCTGCGCCCTTTGGTAGTGCGTTGGTCTCTTGCAAGTGTTGCCAGACGCTGATGAACTGTGAGGTGCAAGACCAGAAATGAAAACGAAAACGAACTCGGAGAACTCTGCGTTAGTTTTGACCTCTTCAGATACTGGCTCAACAACAGTAGAACTGGCTTCCAGCTCTTCGATCCTCGCGGAACTGTTCATATCAGAAATTCTGAGCGAGGCGGTGGCCAGTGCGAACGCAGCCTCAAAGTCCGAGTCCTGTGCCTTGGCCTTTCCTTTATCTGATGATATGGCTTGAAAATTGGAGTTGAAGTTTTGGTACAAGGCAGCTCCGGACAAATTGGATCCATACATGGTAGTAGGCATGTAGTTGTGTGGAGCGCTGAGACTCGTGTAAATGCGCTCAGCTAGTCGATCCGGTGTCAGAGATCGAAACAAATCGAACATTTGCACATACTATCCGATAATTGTTGGACTAGTTTCTCTGCGGGATGTCCTGGAATGGCATGATCGAGTGCCCCGCTGAACTCAGGAGTCCAGTGAGTTCGGGCTACGTTGTCCCGGAACGCCGGTTGCTGCTGTTGGGGTAACCCTCTGGCCCAAGCTTGGTTGAGATCGAATCCTGCATTGACCTGGGGCAAGTGGGAAATTCCGGCGTGGAGGCCCGGGCCCATATGCGTGAGTACATGTGGGGCCGACGTGTCTACCTGTCCTTGGAAGAATTGCCTTGCCAGCTGGACATCCTGTTCTGCAGCCTGAGCCGGAACAGTCCCCGGCAGATGCTGCAACTATATGAGGGTGTCAGCGAGGATCACAGAGATGGGAAGAGATCGTCATACTCGAGACGACGAAGGTCCGGCAAGTCGATCCTACAAGACCTGTTATATCTGATTCCCGAACGCGGACTGGGTGAGCACACACACCTGTTGCAAGCTCCTGTCGCCTTCTGTGTGCTTGAGCACCTGTGCCAACGGATTTGAGGACACGGCACACTCTGAGCCAGATATCAAGCCTTGTAGCGACATGAGAGCAACGTATGTATAGCCGAATCACGTGTCTGCCACTTCTCTCTCTCATGCTCCGCACCAGCCTGTTCACTAGAGCGTTCGTCAGACGCTATGCCACGTCTCCGTCACCGCATGCGCTGGTTTTCCTCGAGCACCGCGACGGTGAACTCGACTCGGCGTCACTCTCCGCGTTGACCGCCGCTTCACAGCTTGGTGGCAAGGTGACCGGTCTGCTTACGGGTGCCCCGGACCAAATCCCAGGCGTGCTGGACAAGGCAAAGAAGTATGTCTGTCCTTTCCGCTTCCATGGCGTCTACTAACCTGCATCGTTTCAGGATAAAGGGAATGGACAATGTACTTCATTCTGTCTCCCCACAGTACTCCACATCACTACCGGAGATTATCTCTCCGCTCCTGGAAAAGATCCTGTCCGGAGGTTCCTCGTTCACGCACGTCGTCTCTGCACACTCTTCCTCTGCGAAATCCATTCTCCCTCGAGTCGCTGCAAAGCTCGACGTTCCGGCCGTGTCTGACATTACGTCAGTCGAGCACGATCCTTCCTCCAACAGCACGACGTTTACTCGTCCCATCTACGCAGGAAATGCCATCTCAGCCGTTCGAGCACCGTCTTCGGTACCCATCAAGTTCTTCACCGTGCGGTCGACCGCTTTCCCCGCTGCCGTACAAGGCGAAACGGAAGCTGATGCAGAGGTTCTCGACCCTGTAGAAGTTTCCGACTCCCCGTCGACCCACATCTCCACTTCCCTAAGCAAATCAGATCGTCCTGATTTGGCGGTTGCTAGCCGAGTGGTGTCCGGTGGGCGGGCACTCAAGAACGCCGAGACATTCCAGGCTACACTCTACCCCCTCGCTGATGCATTGGGGGCGGCAGTCGGAGCTTCGCGAGCAGCCGTCGACGCGGGCTACGCAGATAACTCGTTACAAGTGGGTCAAACAGGCAAAGTCGTTGCCCCCGAGTTGTATATGGCACTTGGAATATCGGGAGCGATCCAACACCTCGCTGGTATGAAGGATTCCAAGCTCATTGTTGCTATCAACAAGGTGAGTGCAAATTTTGTTCTTTAATGTGTCGGTGACTGACGGTACCAAGGACCCTGACGCTCCGATATTCCAAGTAGCTGATGTCGGGCTTGTGGCAGACATCTTTGACGTCGTACCGGAGATGGTGGAGAAGTTAAAGTAGTCTCAGACCGGTATGTTTTTGTGCCGTAAGATATTACGAAAATGCCAGCGCAATGCATAACGCCTTTGCACCGGTTGGCCAGTGGGTCTTGGGAACGAAGAGATGAAGAAAATGATCATATGCAGGAACGAGCCCGATGGCGGACGGACTCGGTTCAAGTGGACTAGGCAAATTTTGTTACACCTTTATTGATCAGATCGTCAGATATGTACACCACGGACGGCATCATATCTTTCTATCGACCAATAATACGTACTTAAACTCTCGGGAGGGTCCTTCTCGTGGTGTCGTCTTCCTCAACAGGGCCAGGATCTTACTAGCCTCCGCACATTGCCTATCGTATCCGTCAAAAATGTCATTAGAAAGGCACCAATGGATTCCAGAAGCCATATCAAGAACTTTCACCGACTACATCCAACCGCACCTCGCCATCACGGAACATACGCTACAATGCAAG
>JBBPLL010000139.1:0-58671 GCA_038089755.1 Leccinellum rugosiceps | reverse complement strand
GGACTTGCCTCCTTTCCTAGTATTTTGTGTGAGGTGCCCAGAGCTCAGTATTGAGTTAAGGGTTGCCTTCATAAGAACTAGACTTTCATCTTCTACTCACCTCACCTGTCTCTGGTACATGAGACACCAACTTTATTACTTCACTGTGTCATACCTGGATTCCAGGGTTAAGAAAATTGCTTGCTCAGTTAAGAGCCAGTTCTACCATTACCAGATGAGTATACCACTCAATAGCCATGGTATCTGCTGAGATTGTACTTCTCGCAATCAAGTTCACTTTGATAGCACTTTGACCTCATTTGAGAGGACATGGCTACTCACTCAAGAAAGTATCAATCCCTACCCTGCACATAGTGAGTCAGTGCACACTTCAGAATGAGTGTAATTGTTGTCTCAGGTTCACATGATACCTGTGACGCATGTGGGTAATATCTACCCCTTCTCAGAAAACAGATAGTGGTGGCAACCTAGGAGCAACAAGTAACATTCTGAAACTTTCAATTCCCCCAACACACAAAAATGCTCATGACATTTCACTTTTCTCAACAGCAGTTGAATAGAGTCATTGGTCTCTATGTGAGAATCACCCCTCCCTCTTCATGATCAGGATCTTGGTTTACCTTACCTTGACCCTTATATTCTTGTATGTTTTCACCCTCAGCACCTACCTCTTCTACCAAGCAATAGAAGAAGGAGAAGGCTTCCAATTCAACCTATTTCTAAATGGTCACACATTTCAGCTTACAGTAAAGAAGCCTAAGGAACCCATTCCAGTAGCAAACTCAAATGAAGGAGGAACCCCCTGGGAGAAACAGCAGTGGAAACAAACTGGTTGGGGCAATAACGTGACCAAAGAAGAGTACTTCACTGCCTAACCCAACCCCAAAGAAATCATGGTCTTGGAAGAAATCCAAAACAACACCATCATTCAGCTCCTTCACCAGGTCCGAACAAAAAAATAAATTGTCATTGAGAACCAAGTGATCTCAATTCAGATCAGGGAAACTTTCCTGATCCCTCCCCTCAAAGCCCTAGACTACTCAGAAAACAATGACCTCCCCAATCCGGATACTATTTCTGCAAAATATCTAGTACTCCCTATGCTCCATGCTTAATGGAAGAAATCCTCAAACACCTCCACAGAAACTGAACTGTGATCCTTGACTATGAAAGTCACCTCTATGAGTTGCACATAGAATTCCTCTGAGTCATCCCTGATCGCCAACCCCAACATGTCCCAAGCCAGCAGCTATCACGAGGGCAGCCAGATGGATGACCAGCCAACCTCCACCAATCTGCTCACATCGCTGCAATCACAGCTCACCACTGGCACATTCTTCACAAACTTAGCAGCAGCCAAAGCGTGAGCCGCTGCTACCAAAGTGGCCACCATGGAAGCAAAGGTCCAGGCAACAACTTCATCTTAACAACACTTGACTCTGAGTCCCATCATGAGTCTACTTTCATCTTTGAGTATCTCAACATCACCCCTCAGGTTGCTGGTTATGCAAACCCAGCTAGTGGACAATATAGGCACATATACCAGTACCTGCATCACCTTGCTCACAATCTCTTTGAGGTCTTCCCAATAGCGTTTGCTATATGACCCAATCATGTGGTGGTTTAAGCATCCAAGTCACATCACCTATCCATGCTTGTCCCACATGGCTATTGATTACCTTAGCATTCCTGGTAAGTAGTATCTACTAATATCTTTTCTATGTCCAATTTAATGTGTTCTTCTATAGCAACCTCTGTGGATGTTGAACAGCTGTTTAGCTGTGGTTAACTGATCCTTTCCCATGTCCACTTGCAACTGTCAGCTCAGTTGACATGAGCTCTTGTCTGCCTCAGCTCATGGAGCCTACTACTACTCAACTTAGTGAAGGGGGAGGATTTCAAGAAGGCAGTGGCTGAGTTACCAGATGTTGATAAGGAGCAGAAATTGGAGGATGGGTGGGATAGTATTACTGTATAATACTTTTGAATCCTGAATGAATTTTTTCAAGTTTGTCCATGTCACTACAGTAAAAACCCATGGGTAATTTTGAGCTTACCCATGGAAAAACCCATAACCACATGGTGGGTGTGGGTAGTATATACTGGGATATAGGTATGGGTAGTATCAGTGCAGATATTCCAGGGTATACCCATGCTCATCTCTATTTATAATCCAAGTCAATAGGCAAGTGTGTCCAGGTTGCTACACTGCAGACAATTCAATCTAGGCTGCAATGGTGTTAATTCTATCTGTATTCAAGATATTAAGGGCTCTGGGCAAACAAGGCAAAGAGCTTTACTTTGAGCCAGGTTTCAGCACTGGGGTAACTATGTAAACACTTTTGGAGTGGGCTTTATTCTCCAAGTCTAATCTATGTTCATTGATAGACAACCTAGTAACCCATTCCCCTGCACAATTACACTGCAAATGCCAGATCAGACATCCATAATCTTTGAACAGTTGATGTTTGAATTATGAGTTCCTAACAACAATAGAGATTATGGATGCTGAGTCCATAGATTTGTAGCATGCTAACATCTGAGTCCTGTACTGATGGCTTTGGAAAACAAAGGTAGTTGAGGATTCAAATTCTCAAAGAGCCTGCCCTATGATGCCGGGATACTATAAGCCTCACTGGCACTGCTTACCAGTCACATGTCTCACCCTACATATACCTGATCTGCCCATATGATAGATCAGTAGCCCTTGTATCCATATGTCATAGTCGCCCTATAGAGCATGGTCCTGTTCTTTCATGCCTGCCCTTCTCAGTGTTTCCGCTATTGGCCACAGTTGGCTTCCACATTTTTTTGAACATCCACCATTCTCACCTCATTCATCTCGCTCGTCCTTATTCTCTTGATCTTACTCATTCATTGATGTCATCAAGCACCCTGGCACCAAGCCCGCCTGCATTGTTATGCCATCTACATTCACAATCACCTATCACTACACATTTGCATGGATTCCCATTTCCTGCACCTACTCAGTGATGTGCTGGCACCTCCATGGCTTGTGATTTGCTGCTGCATCTTCCTCCACCATCTGCTGCAGGCTTGGCACCTGGCCCTTCTTCCTCCTCATCCAGTTCTGGTTCTGGAGCTGCCTCTGGCTCTGCCGCTGCCTTGGGTTCTGGTTCTATCTGGTGCCACCTCTGGATCAAGCTCTCAACTGCCTGCATAGCCCTGGTTCAGCATGCTAAGATGGGTAAACTTGATATACCCATGTTCTCAGGTCCCCTCGAGCCTGCTGACATTAATGCTTGACTTGGATGTTGTGATGATGCCTTTTTTGCATGGTCTGCTTGGAATGGTCCCACTGCCATGTCCCCTTGGCTCTGGATCATTCTCACTGCTGTGATATTGTTCTCAAAAATTTTCCTTACCTTCTTCTGGCCCCTGATATTGGACCACTTGTCATAGTCCTTCCTAGTATTCATATGCCCGTGGTCCTTAATTGAACCCTTGTTTGCACATCTGTTCAGGCTCACATGCATCTGTCCTTTGGATTTTTACTTGTCTTTCCACCCACTAATAATAGGGTGTCTTGAAGTTGTTTTTGAAACCTTAAGTGAGGTTCATATTTCACAACTTGAAGTGTGTCCAAAAATCTATTATCTATTCAGACACCAATTTTATCATATTTGAGCTCTGATTCAAACACTGACAGCACTGCATTCGACATCGTGCAAAATGGCTATGTGCTTCAGCATCATGTGAAAATGACCACATGATGCTCACACAGAGTTGCACTTGACAAAGCAGTAACAGCACTACCACATGATACCAAGTGTCACTCATGCAAGTGACACAACATCCAACCATGATGCAATGCTGATATGCTCACACTGATAACACAAATAGATAGATATCTAAGTAGTCTAAATATAATAATATAGTAAATATCATAAGGACCAGCCTGATGGCCTAACAACTTGTTCAAAATGCCCTGAGTCTCAGAGTGCCAAAAATTACTTGATGCCCTCTTCCAAGCATGGGAAGAACTTGGTGTTCAAATCTATGTCCAAATGCTCCTTGATGCAATAGATACTGAATCCCCTCCTGCTTCTTCTGCTTCTTCTACCTCCCACTCATCTTCTACATCTAACTCTGCCACTAAGTCCCATTCTTCTGACTTGGAGTTATAGACAACACAATCTGATAGCTCAAGTGATGACCTTCTGACACCCAATCTCCTCATAAATTTCTATGAAATGATTGTGGCTGAAGAAGATGAAGTCAGATTGACATGGGTTCTCCAGGCTCACTCTCGCTCTGTCCAAATTCCCCAGCTTCAGCTTCTTGATCAGTGGTGATTGAATTATCCCAGGCTTTTTCATCACAAACTCAGAGTCTCTCCTGAGGTCTTTGTCAAGATTGTTGAGCTACTTCAGGATTATCCTATTTTCCATAATAATTCCAACAATTCCCAGCTCCCTGTCCAGATTCAACTTGCCATTTTTCTCAATGCTACTGGACACTATGGTAATGCAGCTACCTCATAGGACATGGCAGAGTGGGCAGGTGTCTCTGTAGGCACTATTCACAACTGCTACAAGCAAGTGATGGTTGCTATTCAGAGCCATCACAATCACTTTATCCACTTTGACTTGACTTAGCAAAAGGATTGTGTGGAGAAGCAGAGAGCTCAAGATTATGTGGAGGAAAGGACATGCTCTGAGTGGAAGGGGAGATTTCTATCTGTTGATGGGATACCATTCAAGCTGTTCCAGAAGCCAGGCTGGCATAGTGAAGGATTTTTTGATAGAAAATCAAACTATTCACTCTCTAATCAGGTAAGTGATTTATTATGTTTTATTCTATTGCTCATTGATGGTTCAAAGGTTGTGATCTTTCCACATAATCTGCAGATTGTTGACTATGTTATTGGAGTTCCTGGAAGTCTCCATGATTCAGCAGCCTTTCAAAACACCCATATTGCTTGCAATCCTGATACATTCTTTGGGCCAAATGAGTGGCTTTGGGCTAATAGTGCATATGATTACTCCTTGCTCTAGCAGCATTGGAAGATTGGGAAATAAAAGCACTGGATGTCAAAACAGCCTTCCTATTCGGCAAGTTAGACAATGATGAGGAACTATATACTATATGGTTCAACCTGAAGGTTTCATCAAGAAAGGAAAAGAAGACAAAGTCTGTCGACTTCGGAAGGCCATTTATAGTCTTAAACAAGCCACCATCAAATGGAACAAGGCACTTCACAAATCTCTTATCAAAATGGGATTTAGTAGAACCACCTCTGATCCAGGCATCTACACCAAATACATTGGCAAAGATAAGATCGTTTTCATAGTATATGTTGATGATGCTTTATTCATGGGATCTAACATTTCATTGCTGAAAAAGCATATCAATGATTTCCTAAAAGTATGGGAATCACGTTTCCTCAGTGATGCCACCAAATATCTAGGCATGAGAATTATCAGAGATTGAAAGAAAAGAACTCTGAGATTAGACCAAATTTCCTATGTAGAAAAAGTTGTAAAACGATTTCAGCTAGAGAATGCTAAACACACTCAAACACCATTACCTTCAGCCTGAGGCTATAATCCAAAGCCAAATAAAGAGGAAGCAGATGCTAAACGAAGAAGCAGATATCAATCTGTGATTGGATCTCTTCTTTACATCATGCTCAGCACTAGACCAGATCTTGCATACACTGTAATCAAGATGTTGCAATTTTCCACAAATCCATCAGAGGATCACCTTAATAGATCTCTCTATATCATTCAGTATCTTCTATATACCAAGGATGTCTCAATCACATTCAATGGACTTGCGAAGACCTCTAGCTTCAATGCTTATTGCAATTCTGACTAGGCTGGTGAAAGCGACCATCAAACCTATACAGGCTCTGGTACCTCAACAAGACAAACTATGAAAAGGGAGGAGTTGTGGTGGGAATCCAACCAGAACAGACTGAGCTGTTCGGTTGTATGCATTCACATTATATACTACTGGTACATGCACACAGACCATGCTGTGTCTGACGATAAGCTATCTAGTACTACTATATATGGTTAGAGTGTTCTCACGAGTGTGGGAGTATTCCCATACATGAGGTGTACATGTGTAAGGCTATGTTATGATGTCATCAATAAGAGATAGTAAGGTCATGTGTTGGGAGTGATCACGTGATGAGTCATGTGATGAAAGTAAGGCACATATGGGTCATGTGACTCGGAGAAAACGAAGTGATAGATAAAAGTGAAGTGAATAAGTTAGGGGCTTTAATGAGGAATGTAACAGCTGGTGATTTAGAAACCAGACAATCCACTTCTGGATATGTAATATTCTTTGCAGATGCTGCTGTCTCCTGGAGTACCAGATGTCAGAAGATGGTAGTCTTATCTTCCACCGAAGCAGAGTATGTTACCATGATGGAAACAGATAAACAATTAGCCTGGATTCACAATCTCTTCTTAGAGATTGGTCATGAGATTAAGCATCCTATTCCATTGAACTGCAATAATCAAGGAGCAATGTTCCTTGCAGAAAATCCAGCTCAGGAAGGATGTTCAAAGCATATAGCAATTAAATATCACTATATTCATGAAGCAGTCCAGGAACAACAAGAACTGCAACTGTTCTATGTTCCCACAGGTGATCAGCATGCTGACATCTTTATGAAGAATGTCTCCTATCATTCTTTCTGCAAAGGCTGCTTCTGATTAGATCTTGACAATTATCCTGCCAAGATATAACTTATTCACATCAGCTCACTGAGGAGGAGTGTTGAATCAGTAGTAGTTAATACCACCAAGTCTACTTAGATAATTGTTCTAGATTATTCTTTCAGTTTTGCTTATGCATCATAGATAAGAGAAACACTTCCCATTGGATATTACTCAGCCTTATCTATTGCTGACTGATCATGTAATGAGATACTTATGCTATTGACTAGTACTACATCACATGAACTACTACTAGAACATTCTACTACATCACATGATACCTTGTAGAATGTTCCATACCTTTCCATACATACACAGATACAAACATGTACTGTAGTATATAGTAAGGGCCCATACCTGGTCCCTTGAATGTTAAGGTTGCTTTCACTCTTACCTGTGATCGATACCTTCAGTACCTCAACAGTTCTAGCTGTACTTGACAAGCTCCAACTTACCTAGGTGACTAAGTCTTCTACTAGAGATTACATCCTTGTCTCCTCTTTGTACTCCTCAGCTGTGCACATAGAGCCCTAGTACCAGTTCTATACCTTGTTTGCACATCCATTCAGGCTCATGTTCTGCCTACCATGATTTGATTCCGTCACCATGGCTACTAGTACCCCTTTGTGCCTTGTACACTTTCCTTTTTCTGGACATTGGGAGGGTGTAAGCCTCACTGCTTACCAGCAGCCAGTCACGGTCATGTGTCTTGCCCTACATATACCCAATCCACCCATACAATAGATCACTGGCAGTAGCCCTTGTATCTGTACATTGTAGTTGCCCTATAGAGCATGCCAGTGGTCCTGTTCTTTCATGCCCACCCTTCTCAGTGTTTCTGCCATTGGCCATGGTCAGCTTCCAGATACTGTACCTAGTGAATCAGAGTGATTCAATACACAATGAATCTAGTGCTGTTCTGGCTCAGCTTCAAGTTGGCTCGAAAGCCCCAGCTTTGGCCCGGCTTAGGGGAGCTCTGGCTCTGACAAATCACAAGCCAAGCCAATTCACATATACTATTTTCCCACTGGCATGGCAATACAAAGAACAGAGCAAAACATTTTTGGGCAATTTCGGAATGGTAGTTGATGACTCGATGCTTGTTTGTCATGCTCCAACTCGACTGCACATCATGATGGTGAGTCAATAGATCTGACATTGCACAGTTCAATATTAATGGTTTCCCTGTTCACGAAGTAGTATCGGACTGGTCAGTTTTTCCTCCGATATCTACTCAGCTGATTCAGCTTAGATTCAGCCACTATTTATATAAATTTTGCCAACAATAGCCTTACTCACAGCTGAGTCAGAGGGCTTCTGACAATCTTTCTGACTGGTTCTGAAAGTGGACTGGAATGGGTCGATAGGCTATCCAGCAATTCGGGCGGAGCCCGAACCTTATTATGCCAGTATACCGAACACGACGCTCAGCCAGGATTGCCCGCAGGTCCTCATCAATGGACCCTCCTGTGCTCCCAACCCCAGCCCCTCCAAAACCTAGGGGCCGCCGTGGCCGAGGCTCCAGGGCAACCCAAGTCCAGACCTATCCGCCCTCCGATGCCTCATCTTCGCATCCTGCTCCCCGGTTTCTAGTCCAATGGACCACCCACCAAACGGGTCTTCTGGTCACCTGGCTCAAGGAACACCGCGCAGATTGCGCAATTTTGTTCTCAGAGAACAAGGCAAGCCGGATCACCACCACAGAGCGACCATCGGGCAAGGACAAGACTGCCATCCAGATGGCAATCGCGCGATCGATCTTCAGTGAGGACCCCACCTGGAAAAGCCTTTGGGAAACATCGGCGAAGAAATTCGGGTTGTCAGTTGGGAACCGTATCACATAGTGAGTTGCTTCAATTCACGATCGCGAATATATTTTACTGATGACTTGTCCCGGGCCAGTCTTCGTAGACAGTTCATCGACAATTACAACGCGCTACACAAAACTGGCCAAGGTGTCCAGCCCGAGGATGACGCTATCAACCCACAACAGTCGGTATCCATCAACTTTATCTGGTATGACGATCTTTATCCCATCTGGCATGGGATCCCGAATATCACTGTGACACCCATCAACTCAAAACCTGGACTACCTCGCGACTCACAATTTGTGCACGGCATTGACGGCACCACCGCAGATACCTCTGAGTCCGCTGCCAGTGGTGTGCCCCCAGGCCTCATCAGATCTCCCTCTGTGACCGATCAGCGCAACATCGCCCCTCCCCCTGCACACATCAATCATCCACAAACTCAGGCTGGCGTTGAGGACTCGGAACACTGGCTGGACCCCCGCCTCCGCCCCCCTCCCCCTCATGCTAATGTTGAGGCACACCACATCAGTTCCCGCCTTCAAGACTCGGATGCCCCCCCTCCTCCCCTACCACACATTCCTTCCCCCATGTGGGAGGACGATTTTGACATGGACGGCAATGATTCCAATGTGCCAGTGGGATCTATGTCACGCAGCGCTGAAAAGCGCAAGGTAAGTGCTAATTTTAATCGATCTTTACAACAATAGCAATAATTTATTTAGGCTGTCGAAGATCCTGCTGAGGACTCCGACCTCGATCTTGACCTTGACATCACCGATGACACCATGACCGGCCCAGGACACGCAGGTGTTTCTGGTTATCATTCCCGCTCGACCGGATTTCAGCTCATGTCTGCCAGGGCCAGTGCCGGTAAGTGAGCTCATTCTCAATATTTATAGTATAGATTGATTGATCCATGCGCATAGCTGCCAGTACGTCATCAAAGCCAGCTGGATTATATCGCTCGCGTGCTCCCTCATCTTGCGCGTCATCGCGCGGTGGTGCTGGTGGCTCAAACAAATCGCTACATCTCAACTTTTCGCCTGTGTCATCGACCACCAGCATGTCAGCATCACCTGCTGGTCGCGGGAAAGGTAAACGCATCAAGTCACGGCTCGACGACATCAAATCACAGCTCTCCGTTTCCACCGAGTCAAGCCGAGATGAACCTGGATCTCGCCAGGTTGCACTCTCGATGGAAAAAAATCGACGTCTCCAACTCAAGGTCGAATATGCGAAGGCGGAGAAGGAGACGCAACTTGCGCGTGAAAAAATGTTACATGACAACGCGAATGCACAAGCCATCCATGAACGCTCGATGCAGGACAAGGAGGTTGCCATTCGACTTCAAGAAGCAATGGTGAAGGACAAGGAGGCTGATATCCGGCTTCACCTTGCAAAGGCTGAGGCTGCAAAGGTGCAAATGGAATTGCTGGAGCTGCAGCTGAAGATGAGGGGAATCGAGTAGTTTACATGTTGGACCTTGTACTTGGACCTTGTACTCATGTTGTACTATATTCTATGAGTACTATCAATTGTGTTCTCCATGACTGTGCTGCAACTGCTGCATCAACCTGAGTCGAACAGCATGACCTGGCTGATCAGCATCTATTTCCTCTCCTACATCATCAGCTTCATCCCCAGTTGGACCTTGCTGCATTGCCCAAGTCTCTGAAGCCCCTCTTTCTCTAGATCCCAATCCATACCTCTGCTCCTCAAAGTGAATGATCATGTTATGAAGGATCAGGCAACAGATGATCCAGTTTTGAGCATATGTAAAGTCCCTTTCAGAGTTGATAGGAATCCGCAGCTCACGGAGTGATTGAAAACGACCTTTGAGTGCACCAAATGCATGTTCTACTCTGACCCGAACCTAGATTTAAAAGTACTAAGATCCAATGATGAACAAATAAACAAATAAAAATCACCTTGGATAAAAAGTAATTGAACCTTCCTTGCTCTCTATTCAAGGCTCCACCCCTTTGCCTTTTGAAGGGAGGTACAAGCCATGGCAAGATGGGATAGGCACTGTCCCCCCATATCCACTCATCATTTGCAAGAAGTTCCTCATGCTCCTGATAGACTCGAGTGCCTCTAAATGCAAATGCATCATGTGCACTTCCTGGATGGCCTAGCCCATAGTCCACAATGCGAAGGTTGTGAGGCATGATAATTGCCTATAGTAACATTCAAAAATATTCATTGTGATTTTTTACATAGAAAATAATTACTTACCTGACAACTCAAGGAATATCTTGATTTACGATCATAGAAAGTTTCCCCATAATAGCCAGGTTTTTGAAACAAGGGAATAGAGGATCCATCAACAGCTAGCCAGCCATTGCACCATTGTTGACAACTTGTAACTCGGCCAGCATATGCCTTGGCATTGGCACAATCAGCAGAATTGGGACCAGGAAAATAAATAAATGTATCATGCTGTGCAAGGAGAGCAGTCATGACCCGATTGGTACAGTTGACAACTGAGCCCTCGCTAACACCTGCCCACAAAGCAACATCAAAAACTGATACAGCATTGCCATAGTGCCCAGCACGATTAAGAAATATTGCAAGTTGAACAGCAACAGGGAGTTGGGGAGTGGCAGGGGATCGGGAGCAGAAGATAGGATGGTCTATGATTTGATCCAGGATGGCATCAAAGATGTCTGGGTCAATCCTGAGCTTCTTGCGAAATGCATTAGGATGATCACAGTTAGCAAGCACCTGAATCTGAGGTGCACGCAAGGGAGCAACAGAACTACAAAGCACACGGCGGGCCTGCAGAACTTCCTCCTCCAATGCTCTGATAGCATCGATGAAGTGATCATAATGATTGAGGGGACTCACTTCATCATTAGTGCCTGATGAAGAAGAGCTTCCATCAGACTCAGAGCCTGAGACTTCTATGAGAGGTGTGATAGGGGAGATAGGGGAGATGATAGAAGTGTTGAATAGTAGTCCAAGCCCAAGAGAGCTGCCAGAGGAACCAGAAGATCCAAAATCACTAGATTCTTCATCAAACTGCTCCTCAAAGTTGGTCTGCTGAAGCTGCTGAGCTAATTCCAGTGCTGTGTGGAGCTCCTCAAGTAAAAGCTGTCGTTCTGAGTGCTGGGGCATTGCAAAAAGAGAGGAAAAAGGATGGGGGAAGTCCAGGGGTGGTCACACATTTTCAGGCCTTTTTTTATATATTCTCCTTGCACCAGGATACCTGGGAATGATTTGTTGTGCAAAACTCACTGCACATTCCTTCCTACCGAGCGCGCTTTCCCGATTTGGATGTGAACGTACACAGCGCTGGGAACATTCACACAAATTCCAAATTTGGAGGTGGCAGTGGCAAGCGCTGCGCGTGACTGACATGGCAAGTGCCGCGCGGGGTTTGAAATTGGGGGTGCGTACTTAAGCTGTAAGTCTACTGGTACTGACTTTTCAGAGGCGTTCTGAACCACTCTGACAACCGTCAGAGCGGTTTCAGAAGGTGTCAAAATCACGCTTGAGCCTGGCTAATGATATATGAGAGAGGACAGCTAGTACACACTAGTTGATTCCTGCTCTATTATAAAAATTGGACTGATGAGCACGGATAGTTCGTGCCATCAGTGGCTACCTGCACCAGCATTGCCATAGTCTGGTAAGTACATTGCGGCTGGAGGAGTGATAGATCAGGGTCCGCTGCAACGCATCATGATTCTGTACATGTTACGTAGATTCAGGGTTTACGTCCACGAAGTTGCCAACAATGCCAAAGTGATTACTACAACACACAGTTCTGTAGCCTGGGGTCTTATCGCTCATTAGTCATTCTTCAGGCTCTAGATCCTGCCGATTTCTATATCTTCTGTATCAGCAAGATATGTTAATGGCTTCAGGATTGACTTCTCCAGGTAAGTACATTAATGGCCTATTCACATGATCGCGAAACACGAGGTTTGAGCAGCAGGTTTGACGACTCAGATCAAAGTTGAACGTTGAGCGCTGAGTTGCGCAATGAACTTTATCACATATGTCACCGGGCGCAATCATTGCTGGGCTTCTCATATCGTTATAATGATCACGGAGCCATGACCGTGACATAACTGGCAAACTTTATGATCTTGGCGAACTGGACGACACGGCATTTAATTATTTAATTATTGTTTGGGGCTTAGCTCAATATTTGCCATGAAAGCTACTGATTTCCTTCCGTTTCTATCTCGTAGCTTGGATGGGGAGCATCGGGATTATTTCGGTATTGTTCCCGTTCGAGTCAGAGGCTCGGTCCTCACCCAGCATCACATCAGAAATCTACTCGGGAACTATGTCTGTCCTGCCTTTGAGAGGGTCACATGCAGATGTTCGTGCATACCTTGTGATACGTGGTATTATGGTGACATGATGGCAAAATGTTCGTCGTGAGTTTTCTTCTATTGATTTTGCGTCTACACTCTGACAGAGAGAGACTCAGAGGTGCAAAAAGGTTGCACAGACAGTTCCAGAAGAACAGAGATATGTTCATTCATAAAGTTGCACTTGAAGGTGTTGAAGAAGGCTTTTGCCTGCGTGATGAGTCGAGGTGGTGGCATCGGTTCCAGCTAACTACGCTTGGAACCAGCATTGACGTTGTTGTGGAGTTGAGTGCATCAGAAATTATATCTTGTAAAATGATAGATGGATGGCGCTGCCAAAATATCGCGGTGAGCGATATACATCGGTGCATCAACCCAAGTTGGAAAGAATCAGAGTTGCGACTTTGTTGTATCCAAAGGCTTGTGCTTGGCAGTGGAAACGCCTGTGCTCGACAGAGTGGTCAGTCACAAAAAATAGGACGAGGTCGTATCCGGCCAAGTCTGCCGAATTTTGTGTCGATCCTCGTTCGAATTACTACGTGTTAGAGAGACGACGAGGGCCGCCCGAGGCCCCATTGGATGTCATTCAAGCATACAGGGGACAAAAAGCTCCCAGAGTATCACAAATCCATATTAAAATTCTCCATGCAAATGGAAAGTGTTTTCGGACGTCTCCCTGCCAGCTAGGACAGAAAAATGGTTGGGGGGAGACACTACCAACATTGGTGGGGGAAAATATTGAACACATGACAGGCCCATCAGGTGCGCAGCGCCTCGACCTAGAGAGGGGGACGAGGCTGAGTAGGAAGTGCACGGCAGTCTATGGGAGCTGCGTGACGTGCACGCAGATAACCGGTGATTATGGGTACACGCTCCGGCTGGGAACGTCTATTGATACGCTGAAATGGGACGAGGGCGGGACTCGGACCTATCGTGTGTCACGGTGTCCCACACCGATGTTTGCCAAATTAGGTTCCCCGTCGGGCGAATCCAATTTCAAATTGGGGCATGGTGTACGCTCGCTTCTGTTTGGAGCGTTACGCCAGGGCCCGGGTGACCGGTAAGCACCCTTTTTTTTCAACACTCTAACAATCTGTACATCGTTTCATACTTATATTTCGCATCACGCATGGTTTGTACTGTGCAGCAGCCATGGCTCTCCTTGAGTACTTGAGTGGTCAACAAAATATATCGAACTGGTTGCCCCACCCCGTAGGGCCCTGGTTCATCGCAGCTCTAGACTTTATCCAATCTTGCGCGCACTTGCTTCATCCCATACTGTGCTTGGCTCGCTTGGATCTATCCTGTGCATACACATCGCCGAGAAGCAGCCTCTCGCACTTGCACTTGCCCAGTCAGTGGGGGGATGACCTGTATGCGGAGAGGTATAGTTATATTATCGCTTATGAAGAACCTCCGCAAGGTCCGATTTGTAAACTGTAAGGTGGACAGAGGGTACTGGAGCATGCTCGTGGAGTTGCCATCGCTCGAGGTGGAATCTGGGTTGTACAATCCGACCACACATTACCAGAACTTCTCACCCGCGGCGTAGCACAGCCCCAAAAGTAGGCTCAAGTTTCCCACTGACTGCAAGGCGATGCCGTGAAAGTTCCTCCATCAGCGTCGTAAGGGCGCGATCAAACATTTGACATTTGCTGATACCACTTACAATGTGTAAAGTAGGCGTGCCTTATCGTGACCTTTTTGTGCTTGCGGTGCATTAAGCGCATAAAGCGGCGATGTCCCTGGCAGTAGCATTCTCCCCGTCCAGTGTTACCACCTCGTTTCCATTTCTCTCACCCACTTTAACCAAAGCAATACTCCAAGATATGTCTGGTATTCTGATTGCAGTCGGTCCATGGTATGGTGCCCTCTACTTCTCCGCCATTCTCTCTGTTGCCTTCTACGGTGTGACATGCATGCAGACGTGAGCGTTAAAAAAGTATGCAACAAAGATGGTCCATCTGATGTTTTTTTTCACTTGATACTAGGTTCTTCTATTATATCCAGTGAGCGTTGTGTCTCCGTACAAGACTGTATCGTTCAAGTTGGCTTATTACACCCATTTAGCTATCAGGATGATCGGCTACCCATGAAGAGCTTCGTAGCTATTATTTGGTATGGCTCTGTTGCTTTCAATCGGGCACTTCTAAGATCTTCCATAGGACGTTCGACGCGATCCATCAAGCATTAATTATTAGTGGTGGTCCGTAGATCATCACGTCGCAGCAATTGATCCGTCTTTATCTCCGCATAGTATATAAATACTTCATGACGGGTTTGGTGAACCCACTGTCTTTCCTAAACGTCATCCCGTGAGTTGTCATATTTCCATACCTGTTTGTCCGTTCTAGCTAAAGGCGCAGCCAGAGAGTTGGCCGTGAGTGTCATCTCTCCGGCATGAAAATTCTAACTTAGATTTCATATCGAGTGGGCGCTTCTTTTATCTGCAAGTACTTTTGTCTCGTTCTCGGAGCGATGCAGCTGACGCCCGACAAGACTCTGGTCTCTGTACCCACCCAAGGCTTTTTCGTTTATCGGATCTATATATGTGCGCCTTGGGTTTGAGGGCCTTTTCGTTCCTCGTTCACGCCTAGTCCAGTCAGCAACAGGAACATTATAACACCTTTTGTTTGGGTGAGTGATATCGACATGATGGCGCTTCATCCCCTATTTATGTGCCATCTTGCAGCTCCCCCTCGGTCTCTGGCAACTAAGTAAGATGTTCCGCGGCCTCGTTGGCTCGAGTCTAATCACCATTTGTCATCAGTTGCTACTCTTCGTAAGTCGTTATATATCACACTGACTAGTAAACGCTGACCACAGTATTCCCAGTCTATGTAGGAAAAGGGCAAGTCCGTGTTCCTCGGTTCCGACCGCCTTCATCTATACTTTTTTTTCTTCCTAGAGCTAACGCTACCCATATGAGTACCCTCGACGATGACGCATTCTCCACGGTAAACATCTTTCCATGCAGCCCGAAAACGGGAATGACTCAATTTTTTACACGTAGGGCATCGCTGTTTCGTACTGCGCCGTGGCAGCAGCAGTCGACATATTTATCGCGTTCTCCTTGACGTACCTGCTCGCATGCAGACAAGTCGCAAATGGATTCAAAAGGTAACACCATTGTTTCGCTTGCATACCATGTGGGGTTCATTCCAAACTCCACCTCGCCATTAGCTCCGCGAGGATGCTGCAGCTCCTCACAGTGTTAGCTATAAACAGCGGCATTTGGACTGCCGTTTTTGCCCTCCTGACCACCGTCTTGGTATGTAACTGCCTTCCTCACTGCTTCTGATGACGAGACCTGATGCCGATGCTGATGACACAGTTACGTGCATTCCCGTCCAATCTGACATACGTCGTGTTCGACTTCCCGCTATGCTCCGTCTACTGCAATACGCTTCTCGCCAACCTGAATGTGCGTGCATACATCAAGGACCAAGGATCCGCAATCAACGGCATCAGCGCGGACTTGGTCACCAACACGGACAGTTCAAGCACCCAGAACAATTCACAGCGAAGCAGCGAGCTCTTTCTTTGCGTCCACGCAGGTTTGTTTTATCACTATTGTTCTGCTTCTTCTGGAATACGGCTTGGTTGATGCTCGGCATGCTCCAGGGGGTGACAAAACACTCTGAGATGACCGGTACGACATTCACGATGGACTTCACCCTGTCGACAAAAGCGCCGGCCCTGTAAAATGCGATGTGGAAATGACAGAGGCCGGGATCTCTAACGCTATTTGATGTTGTTATGTAACTTTTCTGTTTGTCATAGTAATCGCTCTGTCCAAACGTTGAGCTATACTGCTTCCTTCCTTGACGACTTGCTGAAGATCAGTTTTGGAAGACACTTGGAGTGATAGTAATTATAATGATGGTGGTTGGCACCCAGTGCGGATCTCCATAGGAACTTGAGTATTTATCTTTATAGGCTTCCCCTCAGGCTGTCTGAGTAGAAAAGGGTCAAAAAAACTCCGAGGTGCATAACTCTTCATGGTCCTCGGCCACACAAAGCGCAAATCAATTCACCTACCTGCTCTCCCCCCCGAAATCTGGCTTTCCATCTTTCACCATGCCACCCACGTCCCAGGGACGCTCGTCCCCGACATCTACGACAACGCCAGCATTTTAGGTCCCATTTTCATCAAGAAGTTCCACCCCGCCCTGCGGAAGGCTCTCATCACCAAACGTGCCCTCGTTCGCGTCTGTAGACAATGGTGGCATCTTGTCGTGCCAATTCTCTACCAGTCTGTTTACATCGGCAGGGTGCGCGGCCTGTATTCACTTTCTAGCACGCTGGAGCGTTCCACGAAGGGAAAAGGGTCACTCGTTGGCGTGCAACCCCTTGGTGAATACACACAACGACTGGACTTTGTCATTCGCGACTACCCCAAGGATTTGGATGTCGAGTCTGCACTCGTGGAAACACTCATCGGATGTATGCCCCACCTCGCCATCTTCTCGATTGCCGCCTCTGGCAGCTATTTTAACTCGTATTTTCCGGGTAATATTCTGGACGCACTCGAGTCCTCTGCCAGTGTGGTCTTGCGCGTGCTCGACTGGTCCTCAACCAGCGTACTTCCACCTCTCTTGCCCAGATCGAACCATCTCCTTGATAAGTGTACCCAGCTTCGCGTTTTAAACTCTCCCGACCTACTTTGGTCCGAAGACTTGCACCAGCCCATCGTCCCGCCCACTGTGACCACGCTCTGCTGCCATAACATGCTCCCATTCGAATCAAAGGATTACCTCCCACTCCCTGACCGCCCCGTCCGCCCACCAATGGCATCTGCGCTACAGGAGCTCGTCTTTGACTTCTACAGAGCCGAATTGTGGGAAGACTTCTTTCACTTGTACGGTTCTCAGCTTATCTCAGTTCAGTTTTACCAACCATGGGAATCCTCGACCGACACCCATGCTTCCTTGGAGATCATCTTGCGGACGTGTCCCAACCTGCGTCGTCTCACGATCGTATCGGTCAGGTTTACGCGCATGATTGAGCCCAATCACGGTCCCATCTCTCTGCCTGCCACCATTACTTATCTGGGACTGAGGGTCGAGCACCCCAACTCATCCAGAACAGATTTCGAAAACCTTTTTTGGCTCTTGGAACATCTGAGACAATCGAGGATGCCCTTGTTGCGGGTGGTACAACTTCTCAACCAGCACATCGTCCACCGTTTGTTCACGTCACACACCAAGTTCGCCATGGGCGCATTGCGCCCGTTCTTGGAAACTGGAGTACCTTTTCGGTTGGAAGACGAGGATGGGGTGTTGTTAACAGGTAAGAGGCGCCTACTGTTTTTGAACGGCGTGGTCCTGACCGCATCTTGGGCGTGATGTAGACAGATTGAAGGTTCCTGGATGTCCATGATGGTCACCGTCGCTCAGCGTGTCTGTCGTGGTCAAGCTACTGAATGAGCGTATGAAATATGCCGAACCCATAGGAGATATGATTGTGCCAACAACCCGTTGGTGATTATTTGCTTGCATTTTTGTCTTACAATGATGGTGAATACGTCCAATTCACGAACAGGGAGGTTGAGATGTCGTCGATTAAGGTATACTTGGTGAGGTCACAACTAGGGGGCATTCACATACACGATTTTGGCTCCGTCTTGCTAATTGATATTGCGTGAACGATAGGACCGTAAAGAGATGAGGTCACGAAAGTATAGACCAAGTATATGGCAACCGTTGTGTTACAGCACCGAGTCTCGCCGAGTTCGTACATCATCAAATGGGCCCAATGGGGGCATGGCGAACTCGGGGCGCAGCTCCGGCGGATTCGCTGAGCTGTATATACCATACCTTATGGAGGGCTACAATGTGCTTCTCGATCACCGCAGTGCCTTTTACGAGCGCAGTGCTTTTGACAACCGGGTGGCGTCCGAATCTGGAACGCTGTTGGTTGTCTTCTGATCGACTGAATTAGAGGTTCTCCAGTCATATAGGGGTGTTCTCTGACGTCACCATGAAAGTCAGGGAAGAGGTACTGAATCGATCCAGCCAACTTGAAGAATGGGGAGCCTGAGGTATGCGAGGTCGTGGTAGTCAGTCAGTCAAAGGGAACGGTCGACTCACACAGGAGTCTCCTTCACAAAAGATCATGCTGTATCCATACCAGGTCCTGTATCACTCACTGTTTCTTATTTCCATGCTCTGTGTCCTCTGAGTCTAGAACGTCGAACATGCCCCATACCGGTGGTTCCATCTTCAGGATGATCGTCGTTGAAGGGAAGGTATGTAATATGCGCGTGCATGGTGAGCACGTGTCGAGTTAGTCTGGTGACCGGACCGTCTATAAGGTTTCCACACGGACTCTTGAGAAGCAAGCCGTCAATAGACGATCTGGCAAATCTGGTTCGACTTTGGCACAGCGTGAGAGGCAATAAAGGCGCACCTGGAGTGAACAACCAGATATTCCCTTTGTACTTGAACCTGATTCAGTATGCTTTCCAAGTTCCACTCTGGGAAGAGAAATGGTGAGTAGTACGTAGGCAAGCCGCAAGGGTATCGATGAACGGCGCTGACGAGAGCAACAGAGCCGAGTGGAGTGGACAACTCACTTCCCTTCAACAGCGGTCAGCGGGTGGAAGCATTGGCGATCAACGAAAGAAAGGTAGTGAAGGATACGATTGAATGGAACAAGCCCCACTTGAGTCCAATGTCACAACTGACGCGGATCCAATCGAAATCGTTGTTCGATATCAGATCAATTCGGTCGCTTTTCTTGTTGATGGGGAGCATGTCGTGCCAGAAGGCTTTCGCGTGCATTGATGAGCAATACAATTGGAACCAGCATGGGCGTGGTTGTGGAGTGAGTAAATCAATGGCGCTGTACGCGTCAACGCTCCAAAGGCTTCTGCGTGGCTCACGATCTCGATTTGTCCACCAAGAACACGTTGTGGCGCATTCATAGTGACGACAATTCAAATTGTATTGCACTAGGGTGCGACGACACAATCATCGCAGCCTCCGCTTGTCCATGGCCATCTCACCAAGCTACCATATTGCAGTCGCTGGAACCAAAGGAATCACGCTGCGAAATATAAATCTTTATGACATCCTTCCCTCAATCCACCGCAACAACTTAAAGTGAATAACGCTACTCGTGCGAGATCACGTCCTTGTTGATTCGTCCTTGACCGCTCCAGGTTCGCTTGGAGTAAATCCGGTGCTTGAGGGTTGAAACGAACGATCTCGAAGACCCGTCCAGTCCCTACGTGTACAGAACTCTTGTCAAAGTACGCTTATTGACTATATGACTCTACTGCGCTCACAGTCAACGTTTCCGCCAGACGACGACATAGCAAATCTCGAAAAAACTATTCAAGAACTACGTAACTAACTTGCGACATCCAATGAGGAAAAGACAGGCTTCAATGAAATAATGAAGTTTCGCTCATGGAATGAAACCTCGAGTGCGTTTTCTCCACCTTCAAACCCACTTCGTTGACAGTCTCATTGTTAGATCCCAAAATCATTCATCTCTATGAGTCGGGCAAGGAACTCCGCAGCGCGCTTGTCGCGTCTCAAGGCTCGGTTGATCGATTAGCCCAGACCATCAGGGAGCTACGCGCTGACGTTCATCCACCCGAAAAGAGTTCAGGTGCGTTTTGAACCATCTCGACTGATGACTCTTTGACTCGTTGTTAGTATTCATTGTACTAAAAATAAACGAGCACGAGCTCGCCATCCAGGAACTCGGCAACCAATTCGCCACGTGCAGATCTGCCCTCCGTGTATATGATAAGAAGCATACATTGTACGCAGACGGTCGCATATATAATGCAGCACAGCACATTGTGAACGCGATGGCTGAGGATCTGTGGCATAACAAACTAGTCATCCATTGGCTGAAAGGTGAGCTTGTGTATCTTGTCCTATAATTGTATATTCAATCACTTCCATCAGAATTCGTGCACCGATACTTATCAAGACTTCGGGAGATCGGAGATGAAGCATCAAGTTCCATGAACCATGATGAAGCTCTCTCACCTTATTCCGCTGTCTTGTTGCTCACTCCCTCGCATCTGGAAGGTGGGGCTTGAGATAATGCTGTCAAAGATGGAGAATTCGTGTGACCCATAAGTTCAAGGTGAGTTCTCTTTCATGTTGCACAGACAGTGTATGCTCATTTCGTGTCGACAGACATGCAAGGTTGTTATCTCGACACAACTCCACTGATTCGTCAGGTCATCGAGCAAACTAGTATCCAAGACATACCACAAGCACTGTCAATGATTACTGCTTGTCGTCTCTACAACGATAAGGTGTGGGGTGATACGTTGTCGTCACCCTTGCTTTTTTTGGTGTCGACGGATGACATGGCGGGTCCGGAGAGTCGCTTTCGTGTACGTGTTTGGATTTTTTTGTTCTTGTGTTTCTTCTTCTCTCGTACTTATGTAGGACTCGGTGCTTCCATATTGCTTGCCTGTTGTATGTTTTGGTTACATGTGTTTGCAGAAATATTTTTTTGCCTCGTCGGTCAGTGTGCCGACCCAATGATGTACCGCATGATCGGCGTCGTGGTCACCGTAGACTTCAAGGTGTTCCATTTGACGACCTCATGGTCTTCGCCTCTGAAATTATCCAGCTGGCATGCGAGCGCTAGACTAGTATCTATTTCCCTTCTCAACTGGTTCCGAACACACAAGGAAATTAATTTCATCTAGGGTTGTAAGTACTACGTACTATTAATGATCACCGGTCAGCGCTCAGCGCTGAGTACTAACAATGCTACGATGCGTGGATATCGACATCAATGCAAGGTCTGCTCTAACTCGGACAAAGTTACGTTGTTCTCCTTTCCATCTGTATATCTTCACTATCGTGCTCCAATCCCTCCGAGTCTCTTTCCCCGCCGTCCGCAAATACGATCGACGAACGGCCCACCTCGTGGCTGGATAAAGTTGTTAAGCCAAACCCTATATCAACCCCAAACCCTTTTCCGTCATAAATTGTACTGCGCTCATACATTTCGCGCATGTTCAAGATGAGCCGTGGGGTAAGCGTACATATAGGAACATTTTCCACAATGTGCAATGCTACCCATTCCTTCGGACTCACTGCTGAAAGACTTCCAAAGTTAGCTAAAGTGCTGATGAGGTTCCATATCAGGATGCTGCGACCGAACGTAGACATTAGCCCCCATATCCATGTTACAGCGCTAAAGTGGACGGCGAGGACAAAAGGACGTACGCAATAAAGTAAGTCATGCTTTGCATGACCAACAGGTTGATAAATGGGTTGAGTCGCCACTGTTTCGTGACTTTGTACATCTCAACCGAGCTGATCATAAACTGGATGAGAACTAGCGTGCACTTTATTCCTGCGTGGAGGAGTTGAGAGAGGTTAATCGCTTTACTCCAGCCAGCAGATATATCACCAAACGAGCAGAACGAAATATCCGAGGGCTGATGGACAACCACTGTGAAGTCGCATTAGTGTGGCACATCATCCATCGACACCAGCTTCTACGTACCTACAAAATCCTTTGACATACAAGCGATAACGCCTCCGATCGTCGACGTAATGACTTCCCCGATGTAAGAAGTGAGGAGTATACCGAGGATTATCTTTGATCGATTGTACATCGCCCATATGCGTAGGATCATCACAACTGTAATCAGTGTGGTGAACCGCTGCTTTGTTGTTCAGGTGAAGGACGGATACTCAATACTCACAATCAGCAGCCCAAATATACAGAAATATTACCCATCTAGTGATGATTGCGAGCACCCAACCTTGGAATCACTTCTCAACACAGCATACATGTGAAACAACAGGAAGGAACACTTACAGCTGTTTATTGGTACGATGGGTAACAAAGTTCCACACAAAGTACAAGTACCAATAACAGAGACTCACAGCTGCAGGCGAAAAGTCAGTGGGTCGGTGAAGGAGGAAAGGAGATTTTCACTTTTTCAGGACCAGGTAGAAAGGAGGACCCCCCTTTCAAACGTGAGTCAGTTTATGCCGATATCGGTCACCAGAGTCCCGAACATACAGAAGGGATAGACCCTGATGAGCCAAGGAAGAAGTATTAGTACTGGATAGATGGCATGAAATAACCCTGAATGCACATAAAGCCACAGAATCCGAGATATCGGATCTGTTATACATATTGTATCAATGATTTAGTATCGCGCTGCGGTGTCATCATGGCAATAGCCACTGGGCAAACGCACGATAACGAAGAGCGTGGACACCAGGGTCCAAGGTTTGTGAGTCTGCGGTCATAACCTCACATGAGAAACATTACCACCTTGAAAAATGTTGCTCTCGACTCACCCAGATGTATTCTATCTGTCCAGGTCAGCATGGCTCTTAGTGCACAAATTATGATTCAAAAATGAGGCGCGATCATACCTCACTCGAAAACGTAAGGACTGGATATATTGAAGTCAGAACAAATGTTGTACATGTGGAAAAGGACATACTGTAATCGTATACGATGGCAGTGATGATCACAACTGCGACTCTTCCTTAATGATGTGCATGCGTGTTCAGATAAGAATGGGCGCACGGGAAGTATGACTATTTAGCTGAAGGTTCTCCAAGTTGGTTTGCAGATCATAATACATTGCGCGCGCTGGGAGAGGATAATGGGCGAAAGAGGCTGACCGAGGAGGGTTCAAATCGAATGTTCAACTACTATTAGATGGTAGATTCCTGCTCTATTATATATAAAAATTGGGCTGATGAGCACTGAAATTTCGTATCACTGCCTACTTGTACTAGTGGCACTGATACATGGCGACTGCCAGCGGAGAAGTGATAGCCTGAGATCCGAGAGTTGGCTGCAATGTGTTATGCATCATGATGGGCCAATCCTCTGTACAACATGTTACGTGGATTCAGAGTTTGCCAAGTGATTATAGCACACGGCCCATTTGTTGGACATTGCTCCATGCGCTGGGAGAGGGAGGCAGTGGACTGAGAGGGCGTGGACGCTCTCCGGCTCAGGACAGGAGCCGAAGTTGCCGGGTATGGCGTGAGCTGCTTGGTGGCTATGAAGTACCCGGTAATTAGGATCGCGCGCTCCGGACCTCAGGAAAGTGAGCTGCGAGGAGCCGAGATAGGAGATGAAGGTGGGGCGTGGTGGGTGGGTGTGCTGAATTGGGCTCAGGCGAGCACTGCAAGGCGGACAAGCGACGTAGTAGAGGCAAGAGAGGAAGCACCGAAGCGGTTCACTTGTGCCACTTGTCCGGAGACCTTGTACCGTCAGTGCGGCTCCACTCGTGCCTCACTATGCCACAGTGCGTCCCTCTCCGAGCTTTAGGTCCCATCAATTTCTGTATCGCATATTGGTCTGAGTAAGATATACTTCAATGGCCACATCAGGACAACCAGCTATCGCTGAGAGTTCCCATTCACATAGCAAGACATGTTCGAGCGGGGGATGCCTCAGATCAGAGCTGAGAATTGAGCAATGGATATCACGTAGGTGGGCGTAACAATTGTTGCTCCATGGGCTGGTCTTATCATTATAATGACCACAGAGCTAACACGTAGCTGACAAATAGTCTCGGCGATCTGGACGACATGACATTGTTTGGGGTTTAGCCCAATCCTTGAGTCCTTTCCATGGAAGCCAGTGATTTCCTTCGTTTTCCATCTCGTAGCTTGCATAGAAGCAGGACTTGCAAGTATCGGGGTTGTTTGCTATTGTTCCCTTTGAGAAGGGAGAGAATGGGCACATGACAGGTATCAGGTGCGCGGTGCCTCGACCTGAGAGAGGCAGGGACGAGGCCGAGTAGGCAGCGCGCGGCAGTCTATGGAAGCTGCGTGAAGTGCACGTAGATGACCGGGAATTTTGGATACATGGCCTCCAGCTCGGAGTGCTGATGCGCCGAGGCCCGAAATGGAAGTGTATCGCACACCAACGTTTGCCAAATTAGGTTCCGTTGGGTGAATCCAATTTCAAATTGGGGCATGTTCCAATACACTGTGCGGTACCTTGTAGCTCGAAAGCTTGAGTGTTCAAATGAGTTTACCAGCATCGCATTTTTCTACCCATAATGGTTCCACTTGAGCTCTGTCTTGTCCCAGAACGTCGCAGGATGGATCAGGCCCTACCCAACGAAATATATCTTTCCATAATCGAACTGGTTGCCCCACCCACTACGGCCCTGGCTTCATCGCAGCTCAAGACTTTATCCAATCTTGCGCGTACTTGCAGGTTCTTCGCCAATGTTTGCCTTCCACGCATATTTGAGTTTATAGAATTTTCTCGTCTTGTTTCTCACCGTTTGAGTCGTCCCCTAAACGTGGCGTCGATTGGATCTATCCTGTGCACACAGATCGCCGAGAAGCAGCCGCTCGCGCTTGCACTTGCCCAGTCAGTGAAGGGATGCCGCTTGCATCCATGTGGGGGTGACCTAGATGCGAAGAAGTATATCCCTGTAATGTCGCTCATGAAGAACATCCGCAAGCTCCAGTTGGCAAACTGTAAGGTGGACGGAGCCTACTGGAGCATGTTCGCGGCGCTACCGTCGCTCGAGGATCTGTCATTCGATGCCTGCGACTTCAAGTTTTTGCAAGATCCTGTGCACACCAAACCTGAGAAGAGTCTCAAGCTGAAATTATCTCGACTTTCGGTGGTTGACTGTGTCAGCGGGCATCAGCAGATTATCGCCTCCATCGATACGGGATGCTTGTGTACACTTGCCATAGATTTCCGGGCTGTCGAAGAGCAGGATTGGTTTCGACTATCTTCTATCACGGAGCTGCATCTCTATACTTTTGAAGATGACTCCTTTGACGTGGATCCTTCCTACACACCAGAGCTGAATGTGGCCCTCGTGAAAGCGCCGCAATCTCTCAAGGAGCTGCGTTTCACGGTCGATGAGCCAACTGCTTGCAACATGGCTGCAAACGTCGTGGAAAGCATGATAAAGGATTCTGCATGGAAGGATCTGTCTTCGCTTTGCCTGCTCACGTTGCAAATGATAAACGAAATCCCGGTTACGGAAGTAAGTCGTTTGTACCCCGTTCAAGGTCTCCACGGTCCCTTAACCACTTGTCGGTTCCCTTCCTCTAGGATTCTGCTATTGGTCTATCCATGGATTGTATGTATCTCGTTATGCTCGTAGATCTGCGCTGAATGGACCCGTTGTGTTTGCTACGTTGCATACCACGGTTACAGATAACTTGCCCGAAATGCAACGTATAATTCATGACAAGCTTGGACCTATGTGACTATGTCTACTCTCAGAAATCTGGAGGACATTGAGTATTTCGGGAATGTTTTCCGTTTAGTAGACGGGGAGTGGTCGGAGGATGATTTGGATTAGTTTAGTGCACTGAAATGTGGCACTACAAATGTTTTCTGGGAGCTGTTGTTCCATTCTCATGGGTTGGTACTGGGTAGTAGAAGGCCAAGTTCACCGCATCCTAATCAGTTATGAAGCAGAAAGTTCAATGGGGACGGGACTCCATCGGTGATATATGCACAAGTCAATGAATAATTAGTAATCTCGTTGAACAAGTTTCGTCCCCGATTCACGCTAGGCGCTCCCCATGCAAACATTCACCCGCAGATCAAACAGGTTGTTGTCTCCCAAATGATGCCATTCATTCGTCACATGGTGAGAGTCCGGCCCACCCGGACCTTCACGATGCTGAAAGTCTCACACCATGTAACCAGAATCCAACTTGCTATAGGCCAGATGTTTCATCAGCAGGATGTAACCGAGTTGGAAACTAGGTACCCGAGTTATAACCCGGCAAAAGCCCACAAAAAGTAATGGCACAGTTTTTGGTCCAATCGGAGACCACAAAAACCCCATGAAAGAGACCTCAAACCTGAGCGATAACGTTACGGGCCACCTTGCTGATGTTGGTGCACTGGTGAATGTCAACGGTGTTGGAATACAATACTAAGCGTATACTGTCTACCCTGATATTACATTGAAATTATTTCATAATTTACATGTCTACATCGGATTCTAGATATCAACCGCTCGAATGATGGATCACCTCAGGTAACTCATACGTTAGCAGCACGTCCGAGTTGTCTATCATTGCCGCGGACCCTCTCCTCCCTCGGATGCGATTGATGTGTCTGGCCGAGATACCACAACACTGCCCCTCTCATCTCGTCCAACCATTCCCTCACAACATCGTCCTCGAATACATTACCGTCATACAAGACGTACATGCCTAGCTGTCCTCGTAAACTCGCGGCGCCGAGGTAAAGCTCCGCCGGATGCATGTGGAGATACAGCATAGTATATTCCATCGTGATTGTCGGGGTGGCATCAGAGGTAGGCGACCGTGGGGGCGACGGTGACTGTGATGGTGATTGTGATTGTGAAGGAGAGCTAATATAGCCTGCCTTGACTGGATGTATTACGGAAGAGTGGGGTGAAAGCGGATGGGTGGGAGGTAAAGGATATTCAGATGGCAATATCTGATCGACCTAAAGCAAGAATTAGGAGTGCGACTATAAAAAATTACAATACAAATGCGTACATTACCAAGGCTTGACCCTCCGTGGGCCCAGACCACAGGCATATCCGTGACATCTAAAACTTCGTCGTCCGAGCCCTCCTTTCCGTCAATCGCATCGCGGGAAGCGTTCAAGCGTTTCATCCACTTCAAAGCACCGAGCCGAGTACGCTCGAGGCGCGCCAAACTCACCGCACGAACGATCTCGAAAAATAACGGATGCTTCAAGTACGCTGTCGCCTGCTTCTTGACTAGTCCAGTGCGATGTAAGAAACGGTCGAACGTTAAGAGCTCCGAAAATGATGGTGCACCGTCCGCCAAAATGCGTTCCGGGTCGTGTCCACATAGCGTCATGAAGGGGAGTTGATAATAAAAAAAACTCAAGGACAATGTGAATTCGCCGCCGCCGCCATTGCCGATCCACGTCTTGTCGAGATACGAGCGCAAGTTGAGCGGAACCCCGCTGATATGTGGTTGTCTCTTTCGATATTCCCATTCCTGCCGCGAGATCTCGCCACGCAAGTACCGCCGATAAAGTACCCGGGTCATCGCCACTTGTGCGAGCGCGAGGTAGGCGTTTCCGAACGTTATGCCGTGCAGCCGACAGTTGGCAATCACGGCAGCACTTTGTTCGCGCGTGAGCGTGGTGGATACGTGACCAGTTCGTGCGGCGACGTGTGACGTTGAGCGAGTGATGCGACTTGGAAGGGTATGTCCACCCTATAAAGGTTTAATGATATACCATCACCTGTGTTATCTAGACGCGAGGAGACACAACACTCACCTGCCTCTTGGACATTCTCAACTGGAATATCACGCCCGCGATTGCCCTCCGCCACCGTCGTCTCGCCGGACTAAGTGAACGCAGATGTGTGGGCTCGAGCTCTGTTGAGGGAATTGCCATCGCCAGCCTCTCCTCAAGGGGTGCCTGAGTCAACTCCAAATCCGGCTCTCCACCCCTCGATAGCGTATCCAAGAAACTCCGCACAAACGTGATGTTGGCTACTGCATCCGTTATGCAGTGGGCCATCAATGTGATCAAATGGAGAGCGTCCGTGCTGTCAGAGCCGGTTTCGCGGAAGACGTACAGCTGCACGAGCAAGTCCTCCGAGAGCGGACGCGGGCCATTCAATATAGCAGTCGCTCGTTGCTGCGCTTCTTCCGCATTGGCCACTTCCCCAAAGACGACTTCCTGCTGTCGAAGGACAGAGAGATCGCGTTCGCGAACGACAAAGTGAGGTACCGAGGCGAATCCTGTGTTGTTATCACCAGTACTTGCACCACCGTTGCATCCTTCCGCCGTCGGATTCGTAGCTGTATTGAGAGGGAGGGGGCCGGTCGCACCTTGCACGGTCGCCCCAGCGAGTGGGAAACGTCTCTTTGTAGACAACCAAGCCCTCGTGATGTTGATTTCGGAGAATAAGTGTGTATCTTGGGAGCCGTTCGGGAGGCGGAGGCGAAAGTGCTGTAGGATGTCCAGGCTGCCGTTGAAGAGGCCATCCCAGAGAAAACTGACTTCGGTCGCGTCCAGAGGGCGTCGGAAGGTGCGCCCCTGGGTTGGATCGGCGTCGACTAAGGTCCAACAAGGCATGAATGGGGGTTGTGAAAAAGGCCTGGGTTCATCTTTATGTAAAGTACTATCTCTCTCTCAGGGGGGCTGTGACGTCGGGTTCCTGGAGTGTCGGTGAACGTTTGTCGGTTTCAGGCGGCCCGCACTGTGCAAGCCTATTAGTCAGCTTCCTTGGTCCCGATTCCGGACCTTTGGGACTTCAAAGCGACACTAATAATTCTCTCTTGTGCCATGCTGGTCAGTCGACTCGGAGCGGAGCTTGTCCGAGTCGCCACTACGTAAATAAGGAGGCTTGGAGGATTCAGCAGCTTGGTACCGTGAGAGCTAGCCTAACACATGCGTCTGGGACCGAGTTCCACAACCCTTTCACTGCCTTGATACTGTTGTTCCACCAGCTAAGCCGGACAACGAGAGAAGGCACGTTCTTGGCGGATTCCTGTGACTGGACTACCGCTAACTTTATTTGCGGGATTGCCGTCATCAGCACAGGGACGACGTGTACATCAAACTGGGATGCAACATTGCGACCGAAACCCAGCCTGAGAGTGCTACATGAACCTGGTGTGTACCACTGTCTCGAGAGCATTTCCCTACCCACCACGCGTTTCTCCCGATGTTTGCCAGTCCGACTCAATCTCTTCGCGTGGACAGTTTGGCGCATACACTTCCGCGCCCAGCCAGGTGCTCCACTTGTGGTTCCATTGCCAGCCTTCGCAAGAAAGCCCCGAGAAATCTTGTCGTCTGCATCGATGGAACAGCAAACAAGTTTGGTCGAAATGTGTTTGATACACCCGTGTCTTTTTACCCCATGCTGATCGATAGTTTATTCCTCAACAGAATACCAACGTCGTCAAACTCTTCGGAGCCGTCGATACCAACACCAAGGGTCCACAGCCCAAGCAATATACATACTACTCAAGTGGCATAGGTACACGCCCGAATATCTTAAGTTTGGTGAAGCGCATGAAAAGAGACGTTCATGACTTTTTCGATATGGCGATTGCATGGTGAGTCTGCATTGAAGACCGCGTGTACACCGTGTCTCACGGCGTAAAGGAATGTGGAAGAAATCGTGAAAGATGCGTATGCTTGGCTGGCAGGGAAGTACCAAGAAGGTGATCAAATATACCTAATAGGTGCGTCCGGTTCATTTCTCCGTTGATTTCGTCCGGATAATGTGACGTCGTTTAGGATTTTCTCGAGGCGCATATCAAGTCAGGATTCTTGCAGGAATGATATACGAGGTACTCAAGTTTTTCAAGTCGGTCTTTCCCTTCATCGACGTTGTCATTAGGCCGGGTTGATCAAGAACCCTACAGAGAAACAGATTGGAACGTTAGTCCATGGTTCACGCTTCACTTTCTATCTTAGTGACAGATCGTGGTAGTGCATATGATCACTTCTCGTCCATCTTATCCCATCAACCAAACGCTTACGATATGGCGCGAGAATTCAAGATGACGTTCTCTTGGGAGGATGTCAGAGTGCATTTCATTGGGGTGTGGTATGCTTGTTCCATCTGTGTATGGACAAAGGTTCATTAAAATGGTCAGGGACACTGTATCTTCCGTTGGTTTTGAGCGAGGAGACGTTTATCTGTCTGGTTCATCAGCTGCGGCTCATGCTTGCCATATTCGGCATGCGCTGGCGCTCGATGAGTGTCGCGTTAAATATATCCCAGAATACTACCTTGAAATGAACTCGCCGGATCTTTGCAGCCCTCCTGAAGATGCTCGGCCAGAGCTCAATGGCGAGGAAGCAGGCACGGAGAAGGAAATAGGAAAGACTGAGATAATCGATGAGCGGATTATTCGCGTAAGCGAAGTATCTACCCTGGATGATGTATATGGGATGGCCAACGGCAAGGCGAAGCCCGCGACGATCAGCGCAGTCTCCTGTGCACAACACGTTACTGGCCGACCTACCAATCGCAAGACAACTGATGTCAAGGAAGTATGGTTTGCTGGATATCATTCCGACGTGTATGTTCGCGCTGATTATATCATGTCATTCTCTTTTAACCTTCCTACAGAGGCGGGACGCATGAGCCCGGGAGGACATTCCACTCAGGAAACATTTCCCTGATGTGGATGCGTCGGGAGGCATCTAGCAATGGGTTGGTCTTGAAGCCTGGAGACCTTCTCTGGACCGATGAAGATATCGATCTCGGAACGACCGATTCGATGTCTTTCCTTTGGAAATTGGTGGAATTCCTCCCGCTTCGACACCAAGTTTCATTCACTGGCTCTGGGGAAAACGCTCGCAGGTAACACATTGTTCAAGAAAAGTGTTTGTCTAATCAATTCTTAGATTTCATCTCTTTGAGCCTCGTCGCATCATTCCCGGACAGAAGATACATGCTTCCGTTCAGTTTGCGAATACATATATACCTAAAGCAACCCTCGGAAACGGCTTTGGAAATCCTCTAGAGACTGCAGGGCCAATGCCTTCGAAAGACGACGACATCTGGGAGAAAGAGGCCTTCGACCACACCACTTACGCCACGCTATTCGACTACCTCACGGGGAAACATGGAGATGCACCGTTTTATCTGCATAAATTGTTGTTTATGTTGAGATTCAGTAAGTCGTGTGTCTGAATTGATCCGTTATTCTCAGGGAGCCTCGTATCCTTAGCGGAAGGCCGATCGCCCGCGGGGGAAGTGCTTGATCATCAGAGTACTCTCATTGATCTCATCACCAAGCAATCTGGAATGGTTAGACTCGTTGCTATTGCTGCATACTTTGAGGCATGGGATGCGTGTACGTTCCACCTTGCATTTCATCAAGGGAAACTTACAACATGTCCGTGCACAGCCGCATTCGAGGAGACCTTCCTGGAAGGCGTGTTTACGGAAGCAAGGAACTCCTTTGTTGATTTCATCAAACCCGATCAGCCAGAATGGCCAAGGGCTGTGGCTCTTTTGCGGCCGATAGCGAAACACGAGAAACTTCGACATTCAATTTTGATTGACGGAGTAGTTGATGGTTTCCTTCAGTTACTTGATCATGTCATTGAAACTCCAGGAGAGCACTTTGCTCATGTGATGGATGCTCTCTCGTGTCTCGTGGAACTTCGTACGTCAGCCGGATTTCTCTTGTTTGTTGGGGGTTCTGATCGCTTTTAGACCCAAATACGATACTTAACAGGCTCGTCGAAATCTCTAGTGGGACGACTAAGGGGAACAGACTTTCTTTGATGCTGAACAGAGATGGTGCGTCCATCAGCTTCGGTCATAAGCTATCTGACATCTGTGAACAGATCCACGTCATCTCACCGCCGTATTGCGAGTCATCGTTTCCCTCTCTCAACGAGGTTTGCGACCGATTCAATTGAGGTTCCTTCTGTAAATCTGACTCTGATTCTAGCACCACATCTTTGCTTGAGCGTGAATCACAAGCTCCATGAGCTAGCACAAAAGCGGGAAGGACCCGTCAGTTTGTTGGCAGTGCAGGCACTCGTTGAAGTTTCGTACACTGAACTTTTCCGAGAATCAGGTGAGCCGTGCCTGCCTACCCTTCATCGCAATGACTCACATTCAGTTCGATTCTTCGATCTGAAGTTGAGCAAGGCCCCAGTCGGCCAACTATACAGAATCCTTCTTCGTCGGTTCAACTTCGGTTCCTTCAGGCCGGGATCCCGAACATCTCCCCTGCGCGGAACTGGATGAGGATTGGAGATTCACTTCTGTATAGGATATTTTCTGGTAAGGCTAATTTTGAGGCGACTTCCTTTCTTTTTTTTAAAAAAAATCCGCCACAGCTGGACCACCCGGTGATAATCGTAGGAGGTTCATAAAGGAACTTTTGGATGCTGCTGGTGGACGTCAAACACACGCACGGACCGCCGCCACGTTCACTCTGCTAAAATTACGTGAAGGTAAGAGGACTCTTCGTTGTGTAGCATGTTATTGATGAACCGGTTAGTTAATAGCGAGTTGGAAGCCTACCTCGTAGCTCAGGGGTTGCTGGACATCTTGATCAAGCAATTGCAGTATAACGATAGCGCGCTTTTGGCTGCGTATGCACTGACAAAGTGTTTGAACAATGGTTCGTCAATCTCTTGTTGAACGAGAACATTTTCTTTTCTAAACCCTGCACAGACGATTGGGAAACACTGACAGAATATGATCCCCTCATTGTTGCATATATCGTCAACATGATCAGATTGGACTACTTCGACGAAGCGATTGGGATAATCGAAGGCTTCACCATTTTTGAAAACTTGTTGAGATGGGGTAGGTCTAATCATTTTGCACGCCTGCCTGGTATCGATACATGTCAATAGACGCCCTAAAACGCAAGCTTCTGGGGTACGACATTGCTACACTGTTGGAACGCAAAATCGGAACCGGAGATCCAGCAGAAATGCGCACAAGCATGATCTATTTGAATATCTTCCGAATTCGTAGGTTTCAAAGATTTTCTCTCGTGTGCTACGGCCTTGTTCAACTTACTATATAGATGGCGAGCATGCGTTGACCCGAAATTTGGTGGAGCGAGGGATGACGCATATGAAGACCATGCGATGGGGAACCCAGAAAGCAGGTGTTGCCATTCTGTGCTCCTTGGCGAAAACATGTGCGTTAAAAATTAGCTCGTCACTGCAAGAACCATGTTGACTTTCACGAAGGGTTTGGCATCGATGCGCTTAAGCCCATTATACCTGACGTTATTGAGATGCTTCTCCCGATCCACATTCCAGATGGGAGGCATGTCGCAGTCCACCCGCGGACTAGCCCATCAAGACCCCCGTCGTCGTCTCTGGCCCCTGCCTTTGTTATACGCGTTCTGGGTGAGAATGGTAAGAAAACCGCCGTCAAGTCGCTCTCACACTAAACTCAATCGGATGACCCAGAAACGCTTCGGGAAGATATTCGCCAATCACCTCAATATGCTAGAGTAAAACACCTCTATATGTTCGGGGATCTCCTGGGCGCGAAAGAAACGCCTATTTGGAAGGTCCACACGCCCACGAGAGGTTTTATCCGCTTTTCTGTTTATTTTCGACAGCTGATGGTTGCTCAGATGATGTGCTCGATGCGATCAGCCAGATGATCAAGTCCGTAGACAGCGTACAGGGTTCGACGAGCGCAGGTTTCATCCTGCCAGAAATTCGGCACTGGGATCGCGTAGCCCGTGTCTTCCGCGACGGCGTGCTGGAAATGATCGTCATGCCATCCGTCGTGGCTGGTGTTGGAGTGCTGACGGTCGCAGCAGCAATTGTTCTAGTACCCATCGCGGCCACCCGCAAGATCATCGAGTGAGTCGCCTGATCAGGGCCCCGTCTTTAACCTTTCACTCACTCGCGGACGATCGCAGGGTCGTTGGGCTTCCATGGCGTCTCTATCGGCAGAACGCAATCGTTCGCAGTCTCAAATTGCCCGAGTCTGAGTTGTCCACGACGCCTTCGAGCTCTGTCCCCCCGACTGAGTTAAGTGGAAGCTAGGCTTTCGAGTCGGAACCGCAGTTTGATTGTCGGTTGAACACTGCATTTAGTAATTAGGACACTTCAATCGACGGACAACGTATGGTACTGATCGCTCGATTTTGGATCTTTGTGAATAACTCGATAATATTATCGTATGCATTCTGCACTAATATATTCCGCGATTAAATCCCGTCATCGTGCCCACATTTACCTTAGGTAGGAAACGATTCCGTTTTGTGCCACGTTCAAGTTGTCCCCCGCTCGGATAACCCATCATCCGATCATCTCCTAACCCTTTCTGCCATAGACGATGAACACTAAATGTAAACATCTGTTGACCCTTGGAACGTGGAATAGCAAGCGTGCGGTCCACCGTGTGGCGGTGAACCCAGGAAACAGCCATCACCGCGTCACCGGTCCCCCTTGGCCAAAACAATTGTGCGTGCAGACTTATGTTGTCGCGGTACAACTAATCTCGTTTTCAACCCCCGTGTGGGGTTTGGAGTTGAGGCTCTTAAACCAGCCATACTAGAAGAGTCCTTGCCATGCTTCTCCACGTCCATAATTCACGATTCCCACTTGAATTGTCGCTGCGTCCTGCTTCAATTGTTATACACCTTCTGGGCCAAGGTTCATTGAACGTCACGGTCATATCATATCATTCAAGATTATTCGTACAGCGCTCAGAACACTACCAAATCCTTCTCGATATCCCAGCCTGCTTCCTTCAACCCTGGCTTCACCGTACAGTTGATCATCGATTCGGGCCCGCACACTAGAATTATGCCTTCTTCAGAAGGACATGGCAACTCCGTTCGAAGTATGTTGCTATTGACTCGGCCGGTGCTCCCGGTCCACCCAGATGGCGCCTTTCCAAGGACGTAGTGTAACTTCAAGCGATGCGGTCCATGTTTTGTATGCAATGCATCGAGTTCGTCTCGGCAGAGAATATCTTGCTCCATTTTGTTCGCGCTTATCACCCATACCTTGGTCTCGGTGTCCAAGGAATCAAGGAAGATGCTTCGGAGGACCTGAAGGATTGGCGTAATCCCTACTCCCGTTTATCAGCAAGAAGAAGTTTCCATTTGCTCACAGTACCCACCGCTTCCTCCACATATCATCCCTACCTCCTTGACTTTTCTGTCGCGTCCTTTCCAACTGGTGACACCTTGTCCGTTCCAGATGAATGATCCCAGCGGTCCTTTCAATTGCACAGTGTCACCGACTGTCAGTTGATGGAACCCCGTCGTCATTTTCCCTCCTATCGGGAAGCCCTTCGAAGGTAGGTATAATCTACGGTGTTCTCAGTCACGGTTCATAGATCAAATAGGAGAAACCAACTTGACCAAAAATTCAATGAAACCGATTGCTCCCTGTTGTGAGACAGGTGTGTATGCTCTCTGGACAAGTTCTCCCGTATCCTTTTTCCTGAGACGGACGAATACGTGCTGACCCACGGGAAGTCCAAGTGGTTGAATGTCTCGTGGTAAATCGAATCGATACTGGTAGGTATCGTGGTTAATTTGTATGATTCTGCTCAACTTGACGTCTTTCCACTTAGTCCTGTCGAGGAATATGCCATCGGTTGCCTGGTCGCCAATTTCAGAGGTGTCTGCCCCCGATTTCACCAGTGTTCCAATGTGGAACTATGATGCGTCAGTGAGCATTACCAATATTTTACGGCCTGCGTACCTGCGACAGTTTTGCCTTCCCCTCCGCTGAATGAATGGCGAAAAAGTCTTCCGAAGCATCTTCACCTGCAACAAGGATGATGGAATCGCCACCGCCGGGGTGTTCATTCAAGAAAGGCGTTCCGTCGTACACCTCTCCATTGATAACAAACCATGGTTGTTCACGATCCTGCTTCTTCAACTCCTCTGACGTAATCTTCCTGGTGACACCTGGTTTCGTCAAAGGTACATCCACTATTTTTGGTTGTGTCACAAGTGACTTCCGCTCTGACGTATCCTTCCCGAAGATCGGATTCGTGATGTCATACCCTGACGCTTGCATTCGCTATGGTGGATAAGCTATAGTCCAAAGTATCTGTTCGCATCCTTTACGCACCTCCATCCAGCCTTTAGACGCAGTTCCAACAACAGCCGGGTGCTCAAAATGCAACACGATCTTATCATCGTCTTCAGTCTTATTCACGGCAACTCTAAACCACCTATCGAACAGGTCTCTCATTTAGTGAATTAATGCCACCCAGGTGGTTACGCACCAGTTGTTCATCATGCCGAGTGCGTGCCAGTACCTACCAGTGTGTGAGTGATGACAAAAATAGAGAGTATTCGTCTCTTACATGTCCCGTGGCTGTACCGCAGACCCTTCGTCTGATGCTCTGACCATTAATACATTACACTTTAGAAAACTGCTGTGCCTGACGTCAAAGCTCCAGAAGCACCAGCAGCTACCGTTGTACGTGAGACGTTTGGAAACCGTATTGTGCGCTTGGGACTCACAATGAAGTGTCACTTTCCATCAAGTCGAGAGTTCCGTATACTGGGTCCAAGTGGCATATTTCGCGGAACTGATCCTCAGGATACTCACTGAATACTGGGTGAGACGTGAAATAATAGTGGGGATTATCTCTCACATGGTTGCTAGACTCCATTCTGCACCTTCATCCAATGAAAGCTCTACTCGGGTCACACGTCGTCCGCCTCCACCGTAGGCATACCCACGGATCGTATAAATGTCGTCTGATTCTGAGCGTTTACTTACAATGAGCGTCTCGCCGTGGTCAGGTTTAGCAATGGCGCTGTTCACATTTAGCTCCCTGTCGATATGATCAGGCGCAAGGACAATGCAAGAATCATAGCTACTGACGTAATGATATATCTGTCATCTCGGTAAGTCATCAGGTTCTAGATGGCAGTTTTGAGGATAACAACTGACCTGGGGTCATACCACCAGTGCTTTTCGGCGCGTGCCTGATCGGGCATCACGTGGGTAGGCAAAAGCTTGTTATCCTAAATGTAAGGCATTGAGCACACGACCTCTAGTACTCATCATCCTCTCTTACCCAAAAATGGAGCTGTGATATATCTCAGTCAACAATACTTATTGACTTGAGGAACTCGCACGTACGTGGTGTTGGCTCTCGCGATCGCTGACTTCGATTCGGTTTAACCACTTGAATAAGATGAAATTAGTTAAACATTGCTGCAGATGACGACAACAATGCACCGTACCTTGACGGATCGGCCCCCAATTTGCCCTGGGATTACAAGTCTCACTGGGAATCCATGATCAGGTTCAAGAGGTAAACCATTCATGGCCCATGCTAGAACAGGCGCTTAGGGTTTCACTGATATGACGGCCGTAAGGTTGTTTACCTATGAGCATTCCCTTGTCCTTATTCGCGGCCCATGATAGTCGTTGCGAGGTTCCGTAAGGACCATTTGGTAAGTTGTCGGCGCCTTCGAATATGACGTGCTTCGCCTGGCCCCGCTTGGGTCTCACGTATTCCAAAACGTCTGCCAAGTATACTCCCGTCCATAAGGCAGTGGATACTGAAATGAATGTCTTTTAGCATCGCGGCTGGCTTTGATGTTTAGCCTGTACCTGCAGCCGCCCCCCAATTAAATCCGAGGGTCTTCCGAACCACGTTTTGCTCTTTCCTCCGGTTTCCGGCACAAACAAAAGTAACCGGTAATGTCACGATGGGGAAGAGTTGGCTCAATTGCTGGACCGTGAGCGTGACCTCGCGTTGTATGAGGCCGTGGATGCACACGGTCCATTCCTTCGCAACGTCCTCTGTGACACGGGGAACGGCACCATGGTTGCGAACGTAGTGAAGGTGAGCCGGTGTCAGGAAACCCTATGAACAAATGACTTTCACTCAGATGGTGTCGATAAACAAGCTATATGTCCTCACGGCTTGGAAGAGCGAGGAAAGCTTCGCCTCGCTGTTGAAAGGATGCTTCCCTGTCAGTCGGATGAGGTCTGGATTCTGGTATGTGCGATATGTGAGTGAGCGTTCGCCGCGATGGTCAGGCAACTTACCCTTTTGACCCAGTTATCAGGCGTTTCCCGGTCCTGAATCAAATTTCGTGAGCAACTTTATCATGCCTATCAGCGTACGATATACGTACCGCTTCTGCTACTTCCACCGGTGTTGCGTTTTCTGGCAGCTGAGGTAAAGCTTTGGGCAGGCAAGGTCCATTTCTCGTTGGATTATCAAGAGACGCCGGCGAGAAAGGGAGCGAGAACAAGCCTCCACCTACTGGCGTGGAAGACCTAATCTTGGGTGAATCACCCGGAGAGGTAAGAGGGGTCAACAGAGATGCTTCGTATGGCGAATAGGTGCCATCCGTCACGAAAGATACGGGCTCGAAGAGGGGGGAATCAAGACCCTCAGCGATCATCACTCGATGGTATCTTGGTGGTGGTGTGACCCGCTTTTCGATCGGAGGGTTTCTGTGGCTATCATGACCCTTATCTCCTCTGCACGTTAAATTTCTGAGAATCTTGATGTGCTCAGGTTCAGGTCACAGTCGTCTTGTGCAACAAAATCATATCCGCTCGCGGTGTACGGGGGTCGGGAGTCATAGATAACTCAATAATCACGTTATTCGAAATGGAATGTCAATTACCTGTCAGCTTGAACGTCGGACTTGACGATTCGATCCGAAGACCCTCCTTCCGTTAGTAGTGGTTTAGGAACCGGTTCTGGTGATTCTGCGTTGACCGAGTACCATGAAGGACCCTCGATTTCCTTTTTTTTTTTCACTCGCACTCGAAAGTCCTGAATGGAAGTGACTCGGAGGCCTACGTGGGTGTGGAAGACGATAGCATCCGCACTTATTCGGCAGTGGGCTTGCAGAATCGGACAGGCGTTGCTGTCAGAGCCGCCGCGCCTGTGACTGGCAATGTCGCTCATGAAGCTTGAAAGGGTAAAATGATAAAGGATGATAGCAGCGCAAACGGAACCGTGTGTTCCGTTTGAGGCAGCGCAAGGGCTACGCCACATTAATATTGGTAACCAGAGGATCCAGAGTCAGGGCAACCCCAAACGGAAGGTGTCGAGGCTAATCCAACGCAGCTGGTTGGACGATAAGTCTCGCGACCCTGGAGGGGCAAAGAAAAGATAAGCCTCGAGAACGCGGTCAGACGATATGAGTCTGGCCGATCATATCATCTAGAGCATTGATTTTAATATGACCCTGACACGATCTATAGATTCCGCACACGACCAGACTCAGAGTATGTACACATTCAAGGGACACAGATGCGGCATATATGTAACAAACGAACAGTGACAGAGAACCGGCCATCAAGCTTCAAGCCCGTGGGACGCGAATGGTAGAGATCAGCAGGTTGATGCCCTAAATGAGATCCCGGCGTGAGCGAGCGCAACACGAAAAAGAATATTGTTGGAGACACACCAGCGCAATAATTCCGGAAATCCAAAACGCTTTTCCAGTAGGAACAGGTTGGAACCGGAATACTATTGCGTATACGATACCTCCAAGATTACCCATGCCACCTACAATGCCGCTCTGCGTCGGATACGTTAATATATTGTGTAGCATGCATACGACGAAGTTCCCACCATGAAGCCATTGGAGCCTTGTAAATTATTGTGAGTCAGTGATTTTACTTGTGGGATAGAACTCACAAGGGTTGCAATGGGGTACCAGGGAGAAGTTTACACCATTTGCAGACTCGTTGGCCATAGCAAGAATGATCAACATCACGATTATCACGGCCACTATGGCCTAAATCAGCACCTTCAAGAAGAAGTGACAATATGCTCACAAGAAGGTTGATGGTGGCTGTCGATATACACGCCAAGACCAAGAGAAAGCAGTCCCTGTGCAACACCCATCGATATCAAAAGGTACTTCTTTCCAGGAACTCCCCATTTCCTGTACACCAAGTCGCCAAGGTATCCACCTGCCTTCAATGTCAATAATTTGGAATAGTAGTTTTAGAAAAAGCTTTCCCACCTAATGGCCGGGAGAACACGTTCAGGAAGCCAAAGATGGAGGCGATCTACGATGAGGGTCAGAGACGGAATGAAGGCTGAGTTGTCTTACTAACGTAGCCAGCCTTAGTTTGACCAAATGTTTTTGACTTATAGAGCGAAAGAAGAACGTTCGCCAAGTTGGCGTCGATCGCAAGTTCATAGCCAAACGTCGTGAAGTACGCGAGTGCGGGGAGCCAGGTGAGAGGCGTAGAAACGACCTTCAACGCCAGCTTCAGCGTGAGTGGTTCGTTGACTGCGTAATCAAGCTCGGAAACCATGCCTACCAACGAATGTCAGCTTGATAGATTGCTCGTCGTGAACGAAAATATGACGAACTTGGATCAACTTCTACGACAGTGACCTGAACATTTTCCAGACCACCTTTCTTTTCGGGATCGTCTTTGCTGTCGTCAGGGCGATCGACATCTTCAGAGACTTCTGCTAATTTACGATCGTCACGCCCGGGTCTACGAGTAATTGCCTCGTGTCTATTGCTCCATTTGCCGGCAGGGTGGTCCGTCCCAAATACCATGACGCTGGTAGCGACAAGGAGCAGGAAAGGGACTGGGATGATAACAAACGCTGCACGCCATGCGACCCCGGAAGTAAGTCCAGATGAAAGCAAACCATTGTATAGGGCAATCATGACGATGAATGTGACTCCTCCGCCTGCGTTACCCCAGCCTGCTGCTAGAGCGTTTGCTATAAATTCCCGAATTAGTCAGCGGTTTAGCATATATTGAGGATGAATTACCGGTTCCAACCACGTTTTTGTCGAAAAAGACGGTGGTCCATGCCTGGCATGACACGAAAGTTCCGCCAAGTATGCCAATGAAAAAACGGATCGCATAAAGTCCGTTTGCAGTGTGCGCAGTTCCAGCCAACCCCGATGGGATTGCGCCTAGAACAAGTAACCCGGCCATGACTTTACGCGGTCCATACCCTAAAATGGAGATGAGGAAAGCACCCGACATAAACGGTGCCGTACGAACGATCAACTAGAGGACCAGAGATAATGCGAATAATGAGTGTGGCACATAGCGAGACTATATTGGAATCCCCTATATGATAATGATAATGAGTATATGGGGTGTCCATTGTTCTCTCTTCCACCCACCGATCTGCGCAGAGGTTAGCTTGAGATCTTGCTTGATGGCGTCCGGAATAAGGGGGGCAAATGCAAACCACGACAAACTGCGGCTCTTGTATATAATCCCGTGATGTTATAGATGCTGAAGAACTTACAAGGCGCAGAAAAATGCCAACCAAGCGCTGTGGGGTAGGGTCAATAAATTGCAACAACGAAGCTGAGGACGGAGAATACAGACAGATGGAAGTTGATCGAATACTGGTTTCGAAGAGACAGCAAAGGTAACGAGGTGCATTTCAAGTTGGCGGGATTGATCGTAACCTCCCGGAAGTTGATTCCTCGCGAAGAACTATGTGAAGCCGCCATGGGTCAGTTCTTGTGGAGTAACTCTAAGATTTCCTGTCCACTTACCCCTCTTATCTCTTTCCGACTTGCAAATTCTTTGCCCTAACATAGTAGAGATCTGGTCGTAGTTTGCGCGATCTGAGGATCCTGTTCCTCGAAGTTGGAGTGTCAGAGATAAGGACCCTGAGCTAGCTTTGAATGTGCATTGGGGAATATGTAGGTAGGATCATCCAAACGTATACAGGTACGGGAAAGATTTTTTTTCTTATCTATCTCCCTTATCATATTCGTTACATACCTCTTTCAGATGCGGCGGCTGATGGTAGAGCGGAGCGGCCCGAAGGGAAGCGACATGACAAGACATGCGCAGAGCAGAGCGAGGAGTGCTAAGGGTCCAGCCGGGAAATGCAGGCCGGGAGAGCCTTCCATGTTCAGAGGGCATTGGCCCATTTCCTTCGTGTTTCATCCTGTCTGGTCCAATGGTCACTACGCAATGGATGTAATGGTGATGGCAGAGCCTTATTCGATCCACGTGCGACCCGCAGACTGCACACGAATGGGAAATGCTTCACTTGGGTCGTTTGAGATCGCAGCCGAGACCCGAAGCTTGAAGCGTGGAAAGAGCGGCGATCGTTCGTGTGACCATCAATATTCTCAGCCACTGGCAGAAAAGCAGAATTCGAACCTAAGATTTTGAATTCCTATAGTAAGCCAAAGTGATGGAAATGACTCGCACGCCACGGTAGCCACCTAACTCCGTCGTCCGAGGCTGGCAAGGGACTCAATCAGCCAAACAGAAAAGCCAAACGTTTGTCGTTGCCAACTTGCCTGTGCCAGTGTGACGTGGGAGCCGAAGCGAGCCCCTCCGGGGTCGTCGCTGCGGCCAGGATTGACAGTGACTTTCCGTTTTAGGAATCTCTTGGGGGCACACCAAAAAGGAAGGTGTCGAGTAGCCTAGCATTAAATCGATGCGGCCCCGGTGCTGCCAAGAACGAAAGAGCGATAACATGCCAGACGAGCCCTGAGCTCGTGAAGTGGAGATAAGGAGGTTGTAGAAGTTTTTCATTGCTGATAACAGACCAGGAACAGATCAGGTACGGGAAGGGCATTCGCTCCAAAGTTTGAATTCACTTATCAAGTTATCATGACGATCAAAACGATGAACGCCCGTCGGACAGTTAATCCAGAGCACTGTTGGGAACCTGTGCTGTACCTTCGGTAACCCACTTCTCTTTCTCTCCCACTCACTCGACTCGCTGCAGACACAAGGATGTCAGCTGAGGCTGAGAGAACTGTAGCGAACGGACCACCTGATTCATCCTGTGGGATGGCTGGTGTTCCACAGACGGCGAACCCAACGATCAAGACAATCCTCGTAGTTGGACTGGGAATGGTGGGCATTGGTGGGCATCCTTTCGGGAAAGCTGATGTGCTTCTATTTATCCTGTTCCCATCAAGCGTTTATCGAGAAAGTCCTCAATCTAGATGAGATAAAGCGTTATCGTCTCGTCACTTGCGGGGAAGGTATGCTTGCTTATCGGTTTACGAAGTATATCGCTCACACGTCATTTCACATCACAGAGGAACACCTCGCTTATAATAGAGTCGCCCTTACTGAATATTTTCAGCACCGCTCTGTCGAGAAGCTCTATCTCAACCAGGGTGGGTGCTTATCATGAGCTGTGCTTCTTGGTTTCTAATCTCCACAATATATTATACTTTGAAAGTGGATTGGTATGCTCAACAGGATCCTGAACGTTTTACCTTCTACACTGGTGAACAGGTTACTTCACTGGATACTGCCGCCTGTTTGGTTACCACTAATGGGGGTCGTGTGATCAACTATGACTACTGTGTTCTTGCCACTGGTTCTGAAAGCACACTTCCACCATATGTCCCTCCGGAACGCTTGGCAGAAACCAGGGGAATATTCGTTTATCGCAACATCGCAGACCTAGAGAAGATTCTGAGTTATTCCCAAGAAGATCACGTTAAGGGCGGGCGTGTTGGTGATAATTTGATGAAACACCGAGCCACGTTGACTTGATTTCGACAGGCGGTGGTAGTCGGTGGGGGTTTACTTGGCCTGGAAGCTGCAAAAGCCGTCTTCGATCTGTGCGTCTGCCGATGTTGCAGCAGTCATGTTCATTCAGTGCCGTCATCCGTTCTAGGGAAACCATAGGGAAAGTTGCTATTATTAATCGCCAAGCATATCCATTATCTCGTCAACTCGACGAAGAAGGTGGCGAGATTGTCTTGCGTCGTATCGTGGCAATGGGAGTGGATGTTCTCACCAAGACGTCCGTAAAAGATGTGGTGACAACACCAGAGGGTGCCCTGAGTGGCCTCGTCTTATCGGATGACACCCAGCTCGCTACTCAAATAGTGATTTACGCAATTGGAATCACTCCTCGTGATGATTTAGCGAGAAAGGCCGGGCTGAATTGTGGGGGTAAAGGGGGAATCATTGTCGACGATTTTCTCAAGACGAGTGCTCCAGATGTCTATGCCATCGGCGAGTGTGCGCTCTGGAGAGAAAACACTTTCGGTCTCATTGGTCCAGGAGGTAAATATAACAGTCTCACTTCCGAAGTGTGACGGCACGCTCATGCCCGATAGTTGAAATGGCCGACATCCTCACTTTTAACCTCACTCAGGTTGAGACAGAGTTATCAAGTTTCAAGCCCAGGCAGATGGTAGGCCATTCATTCCATAGGTCCCGCCGGAATTTGACAGGATCCTCCGTTAGAATATGCCTGATTTATCTACGAAGCTGAAGCTGATGGGTGTTGACGTCTGTCCAATATCGTCATTTTCTGACTAGCTGATCTGACCTTAAGCTACAGGTTGCATCTTTTGGCGACTACTTTGCGGATAAACAGAATCATCGAGGAGCAACTGTAAAGGTTGAAGAGAAATCGTCACGTGCTACACCCAGCGCAAAGAAACCTGTTTGGGAAATAAAAACTGACTCGGACGCCACCAATGTAGCAACTCAAGTGCATCGCAAGCGAAGTTCGACTTCTGATATAGAATGTCTGACCTACAGGGATCCCTTTTCTTTTGTATACAAAAAGTAAGTTCTTGCCACAAACTCTCATCAATGAGCTCAGTCTTTGACGGCATTCTAGATACATCTTTACCGCGGATGGCAAGTATCTCCTTGGCGGAATGATGGTCGGGGATACCTCCGATTATGTCAAACTCGTTAGCATAGTGAAGAAGAAGGTGAGAATGATCAAATTTAATCTGACCTTCTTTCTCAATGATGAGTCAGAAAGCTATCGAGGCGCCGCCCTCTCAGTTCATCGTTGGATCTGGAAGTAAGGGCGAGGATGACGGTGCAGACCTCGATGACGATACGCAGGTTTGCAGCTGCCACGTGGGTCTACCCTTCATATATATTCGCATACGGAAGCTTAACCTCTTACAGAACGTGGCGAAGGGTGATATTGTGGCATGCGTCAAGTCCGGTGTAGCTGAAATGGCTGTCCTGAAGTCCAAGACGAAGGTTGGAACTGGTTGCGGTGGTTGCATGCCTCTTGTAACCAATATCTTCAAGGTTTGTGGCTGTTGCTTGAGTGATATATGAGGTTTCGATCGTCTCTCCTAGGCTGAAATGAAGAAGGCTGGCCATGCCGTATCCAATAACCTTTGCGTACACTTCGCTATGACTCGTCAGGAACTCTTTACCATCATCAAGTAAGGTTTACCTTCGGTCTCTAGCCGTCTCATGTATGATATCTTCCATGCAGACTGCGCAAACTACAAACATTCATTGAGGTTATGAAGTCTGCCGGAGTCAAGTCAGACTCCCTTGGTTGTGAGCTGTGTAGACCTGCAGTTGGTACGTGCTTTGGCAAATTTATTTTCTCTGCCACACTTATTTTCCCCTGCAGCCTCCATCCTTTCATCGCTCTATAACGAGCTCGTGATGGCGCCATCCCATCATGCGAATCAAGATACCAACGACAAGTGGGTATACTCCTCTACCTTCCTCAGATATCTGTTGAGTCATTGTGTAGGTACCTGGCAAACATACAACGAGATGGTGAATGACATTTGCGCTTTTTTCGTTTCTACATGGACTAATGATGTGCTACCAGGGACCTTCTCCGTTGTCCCACGAGTGGCCGGGGGCGAGGTAAACTTGGCCACTGATATTACCCCTTTCCAGAGCTCACCCGACCGCACAGATCACGCCAGAAAAATTGATTGTCCTTGGACAAGTCGCAAAGAAATGTGAGTACTGTACATGTCAACCATTCTATCCTCTAATCCCATACATAGACAAATTGTACACGAAGATCACCGGCGGGTAGGATTATTCCATTCGTGTTATATATCACCTATGTTAAGTGTGTTAGGCAACGCATTGACCTGTTCGGCGCCCGGAAGCAAGATCTTCCAGATATCTGGGAAGAATTGGTTCTGGCAGGATTTGAGAGCGGTCACGCATATGGTAACCATTCAAGAATGCCAGAATCTTCGGGAAGGTTGAGTTTTTCTAGGCAAAGCCCTGCGCACCGTCAAGTCCTGTGTTGGAACAACCTGGTGTAGGTACGGCATCGGCGATTCGGTTGGAAGTAAATGGTTTCACTGGAACTTTCCCTGTTACTTGATACTGAGTCACAAACAACTTTTTCAGTGGCTATCGGTCTCGAGGAACGTTACAAGGGCATTCGTTCCCCTCACAAATTCAAGGGTGGTGTCAGTGGTTGCGTCAGAGAGTGCGCAGAAGCACAGTCAAAGGACTTTGGCCTGATCGCCACAGACAAAGGATGGAACAGTAAGGCAATCCCTTATAAATTAAATTTTCATTAGTTGAACTTCGCACGCAGTCTTTGTGGCTGGAAATGGCGGTACCAATCCTCGTCACGCCACCCTGTTTGCGAAGGATGTCCCACCAACCAAAGTTGTACGAATTCTCGACCGCTTCCTTATGTACTACATCCGCACGGCAGACAAACTCATGCGTACTGCTCGATGGGTTGAGCAGTTCGAGGGAGGAATCGAGGTTTGTTGAAAACTTTGCCCTTTCATATTCAATTAACGCCTTCGGTTTCCTTGCAGAGATTGAAAAAAATCTTGTTGGATGACGAGCTTGGAATCTGCGGCGAGCTTGAGCAAGAGATGGACTCGTTGGTGGGGACATACCATGACGAATGGAGCGTAGTGATAAAGGACCCAGCCAGAAGGAGGCAATTCCGCCAGTTTGTCAACACGGTAAAATCCCCCCCCCCCCTCCATCATACACACTCCCTCTTCTGACGTGTGGTTCAGGATGAGGGCCAAGCGAATGTAGAACCCATCAAGGAACGTGGACAAAAGCGTCCAGCAGACTGGCCGAAACAATTTCCTCCTGCCAAGTTCCATGCATCGTCTGTCGTAACACCCAAGTCGGAATGGAAATGGCGCAAGTTGGCTACAACTCAAGACTTGGATATCTCTACTTCCACTACGCGAGTATTCCGATATCATCATCGTCCTATGTCTAACTATCATCTAGTTCGGTCGCCGTCAGGTATGGAGACTCTCAGTTGGCCATTTTCCATGTGCCCGGAAAAGGTCTCTTTGCTATCCAGCAGGTAAACGAATGACTTGGGCGCCGCATTACCTTTCTGACTCCATCTTCAGATGTGTCCACACAAACGAGCATTCGTCCTCGACCATGGTATCGTCGGTGATGATATGGACGGTAATCTATACGTTTCTTGTACGTCTTCCGTCCCTGCTACCGACGGGTCTGCCAATGACTGTATATCTAAATAGGTCCACTTCATAAACGGAACTTCCGACTCACCGATGGCGCATGTCTGAATGACATGGAGTACTCGATCATCTCGTTTGACATCAAGCAGGAGGACAACGGCCTGCTTGTGCTTCTGCCCGAGCCCGAGGAACTGAATGCAGTCATAGGCACTAGTAAATGGATGGTCAAGCAGGCGACGGCTGAAGCTATGTCCCGTGGAGGGGGCAAAGGCATCGAAATCGCAACCGTGGACGTATCCGGAGGGTGCAGTGGAACAGGCGGTTCCTGTGGTGGCGATCCTGCTCTCGAATGGTGATCTACACGAAGGGTTCGATGTAAACATATGTCTGTCTTGCCGCTGTTGTCTGTATGTTATGATACTATGGTGTATAACTTATCGTGTTCGTATGTCTAGAGCGTATATCATAGCAGTTCTTGTCGGAGGGTATACTGAGCCGATGGCGCATGCGCGCTACTTTGCGAATTCCATTACAAGTAGGTGCATTCTGGTTACGTGCCGCCTTCGTGATGGACATGCATATAACTTGTACGTGTCAGGTAGACCGTCTAGTGTGGAGCACAAGCCGCCGCGGGGTAAGAGACGTTTGTGTATCCGAGTTGGAAGATACACACAGTCGAGTACGATCGATGAAGGGGACTGATCCGAGTCAGTGATGCATTGATGGCGCTGGCCCCCCGGCCGTCATGGCCGTAACTTTGTTTTCCTGCCCTTTTCGTCGTCGGTAACGGCTGGACATTGAACGTGACGGATTCGGACTCGGAATTGACAATGTCCTGTTTGGTTTAGATTTTTACTTTACTTTACTTTCTCTCTTCCTCGCCTGTAGTAGGCTCATCTCTAGGACTCGTTGCTTCATTATTACTTGCATCGTAAGTTTTGGTAGCCTTGTCAGTTGGGTTACATTGAATCGGTTTCGGTCCGGTCAAAATCTACTGAGCGGAAGCCGTTGGTTACTTGGTCGCATCTCGCACTGTTCACCAAACATACCGGATGAGTCTCGCAGGAACCCTCTCCATATACTCCTCCCTCGTAGCCTTGTCTCGATGAATGGCCTCCTCCTGTCGTGCACAGAACCAGTCAGCACGCACGCACGTTATCAATTTCGATTACAAGGAATCACCTCCATCGGGATCTTGATCGTGAATACGATCATGGCAGGGACGATCATCAACAGGGGTGCATAAGACCAGAACATGAGAGCAAATAGGGAAAATATGTAACGTCATGTTGCTACGCCGCGTGAGTCAAAATGTCGTCAAATATTATGACCGAGGGAACAGATGGACAGCTGGTGAGCATGGAGTCGGGCCTGACGGGATCACCCTTGGAATTGACGAGGGCAAATCCATCCCGCACCTTGTAGGCGAAATGGCGAAGGTTGTATGCGGGACAGAGAATGACGAGAAGTTCGAGCATCTGGCTGGGCATGATAAAATTGAGGGAGAAACGAGTTTTGAGATGTTGCAACATAACAAGGGAGAACAGTGTCAGAACATATCCACCCTTTGGATTTGTCTCTCACAAAATGTAACCTCTCGACGCGCTTTCAAACGGGTTGTGGAAATGCTACGCGACCAGGTACAAGAAAAGAAACAAAAGACTTGCCGCTTATAGCAAGTTACAGGCTGACGATGACTACCCATCTCAAATGCTGATCAGAGTGGTTGGGTGGTGAAGGCTTCCAACTATAAAAAGGCCCAGTAAAATATCCATGTGAATCTGGGATGTGGAGGTGAGTCAATGTGCAAGGGAGATTCCAGACTCGTTTGCCCCGCCCGTCAGTCGTCCCTCTCCGAAGATCAGGACCGCGTTATACCCAGTCTTGGGACAACACGCGCATTGGACGAGCAAGGGGGCCCCACCCAATTCGACCGAGCCAAGATCTACTACGAGCGTGATAACTGTGTACACACCTCGTAGTGAAGCACACGCAGTTCAAAAGACATTCGGTATCAGTCTCGCAGGCACCTTTTTCATATAGGTGCGATACTCCTCCCTAGTCGCCTCGTCTCGCTGAATGGATTCCTCCTGTCATGAAAAGACCCCTGAGTACATGAACGCTTCGCTAGGTTCGACAAGGAATCACCTCCAAGGGGATCTTGACCACGAGCACGGCAATGTTGGCGACGAGCGTCAGCAAGGGCACGTAAGACCAAAACACGAAAGACGAGAGGACTGATTGCACCAGCAGCATGCTAGGTCGCGACGGTCAAAATGCCGGAAGGGACAGAGGGAAATGATAGGCTCACGAATACATAGGATGACGAACCCAGGCATACGCTCCCGACTGGATGACCCTCCCCTTCTCGCGACGCTGTTACCCCAGTCAAACTCGAGCTCCCCGAGAGCGACGGAGAGTGCAGACGTACCCCGATAGGATGGTACTGGTCACTGAGATGTTCAAACACCTTCTCCGAAAGGCGCTGCAGGTAAATGGCCAAAGCATAAGTAACCACCCTGATAGTGTTCCTCCGCATCCCTTCCACCGTTACGCCATATAGGACGTTCGGTAACGCGAGCACCTTCATCCATGTTGGCTGCTGCATTCCACAATAGACGAGGGTGACGATGTAAACAATAGGGAAAGTTAAATTGAGGAAGCCTTGGGCCACGGGGATGAGGATTGAAAGTTGGGCGGGCGTGGAGGCGGATCTGATGGGGCCGCCCTTGGAATTGGCGAAGGCAAGCGCATTCCGCACCTGGCGAATGGTATGATAGAGGCTGGCTAAGGTGCAGGCAACGATGGAAAGCTCAATCAGCTGGCAGGACGACCACTGCATGATGGAGTTGAGGAGGAAGAAATGAGCAGAGATCGACTATGTAACGGGCCATAATAAATAGGAGGACAGAGAGGGGTGAAGTCTTACATAATGTTAGCAAACTTTCAAGGTCGACACTTTCTCTGCGAAATACTTACCGGGCCAAATGTCGGACCTCGGACGAGACGTGACGCACGTTTCATTGGTAATCGTTATCATCGTAATGTGAGCTTCATTGGCCGGTCAACCGATCACAGGCAGTAACGGGTGCAATTTCGGCCAAGTGAATGAGCCATCCGTCGGCACGGCCGTCACGATTTTTCTCAATGAATACTGCATGGATTGAGCGTCTCGTTTCATCTCATCAGACTCATCTTACCTGCGAGACGAACGCCGTGGGCTTGCTGGCATAGCCGGAACGTTTCGCGCGCTGGTATCTGAGACGCGCCCCGGTGTGATTATGTCCTCGGCATGTTGCCTACCTGGGCTCATCTCGGAGCGGAACGCGGTAGCTATACTCCTCGTTGAGCACGCGTCGACACCGACGCTCACCCCGCGGTTCATCCTGAACGCTGAGCATTGCGCGAGCTGTACGCGTGTGATCAGGATCCGGAGATGGAAAACAGGAGGCAGCCTGACGGTTAGTCGACGGACTTTGGCGACGGTTCCTAGGCACGGAATCCCGCCACGGACACGGAGACGCATTCCGTTTGATCAATAACGACACGCGTTCAAGAGTCTGGCAGAAATATTTCAAGTGATGTTATCATAACATGATCACATTACTTGCCACGATGATGGGCCTTGCCGCACTCTCAGCGCTCCCGTCCCCTGTCAATATGATTTAGATTATCACATACGTATTACGATCGCGGAATGTGTGATCCGTGTCCTTTCACGTTGTCCCTTGCACGCATCCAGTTGTGCCTTGAGTAAATTATTTCGTGCGTCATGTACCTCTACTATAATGACCGCGCCCGTCGTTATGACAAGCGGATAAGGAGAGATGACTTCAGGTGGGAAGATGGGAAGATGGGAGGTTGGAAGGTAACGGCATCATATAGCGCCGCATGGTGACTGCGTGACCGCGAGAGTCAAAGTGTAATTGTACGAAAGGCAAACGAAAACAGCCTAATTTTCAAAGGACGTCCCGAGGAACGAAAAAGAAAGGTTGATAAAAGGAAAACAAACAAGAATAGTTCACATAGCAGAGAGACCACGTCCTGTATTCACGGTTGCGACATTTGCCCAAGTAAAAAAAGGAACAAGAGAGAAGAAAAACAAAGCGAGAAGAAAATACCCCCAAAAAAATACCGCCTTGAACGTGAAGAAGTAAAAGTATGTACAGTATCATCCTGACATGAGTCCGAGCCTGTCACCAGCGGTGGACGACCAAACACCCAAAACCCAGAAAGTTGGAACGCGTCTAGTAGTAAGTCTGGCCCCGCTTCGCCCGCTCTGGAAGCGCCGCGATCGGTCTCGACCCAGGCGACTCCGTCGCAGTACCTACCGTAACGCGCTCAAATCCCAGACCCTCCGGTTGTCTTCCGTCTTCCCTATCCCCGCCCTCCTCTTGCTCCATCTCCCACTTCCCTTCCTCCATTCCAAAATCGCTCTCCCGTTCCTCATCCATCGCCATCCCCGACCCACGCTCCTCCACTTTGACGCCCTTGGACACCACCCTCGCACCCCGCACCACCAACGCCCGCTTCGAATTCGCAGGCCCGAGAGTCTGCGACGGATATCGCTTAAACGAAGGCCGGAAAACCTCACCGTCACTCCCACTCCCGCCAGTCCCGCTCGTACCGTCGCTCGTCACGCTCGACGCACGCGAATCGCCTGTATTGGAAACCGAGTGCGAATGAGGGTATCCGTGGTGTCCGTACCCGCTCGGCATGGCCATAGACGACGTCGACATATCGCTCGAAGACGGGACCGGCAACGAAATCGACGCACCCTGCATCGGTGGCGGTTTCACTAGATGTGGATGGGGATGCGCACAATGAGGTTGTTGAGTAGAAGTAGCCCCACGCGTCAAAGGCACCGTGTTGAATGCCTGCGCCAACGATGACGACGACGTCGAACTCGAACTCGACGGTCGACTAATCCCTTGTTGCAGACCCGCAGTAGCAGAGCAAGTAGAAGCAGGCGAAACCCCAACCCCATCCATCGACGGCGGCGTCGGAGGACTTTCCCCACAACTCGGCCTTGTCCCCCTCCGTCTCGGCACGAGGTTCAGCTTGAGCGACGCACTCCGCGCGTTCACAGCCGCCTCATAACTCCTCAGATCCTCCGGGTTCCCGTGCAGCGTCGTACGAATCGCTCCCTCACCTGTCCCTGCTCCCGCTCCGACCAATGGCTCACCGTGTCCATTCATCATCAGCGGATATCCCTTCTCCACCGTGGGCGTCACACTCGGTAGCGACGACACTCTCATCCTCCGACGCTGACCCGCCGCAGACAATGGAGACTGCGGCATCTGTGCGAGTGACATTGGCGTCGACAAATCCGGAGCGGTCGTCGTCGTCGTCCCAGACCCAGACCCGGACCCACTCAATGGCGAACGCATATACGTCTTCCACATCTCCCTCAGCTCCCTCGTATCCGCAGCCACTGCTTCCTTGGCCGACCCAGGCGAGGTAGGCAGCGCACCCAGAGACACTCCTCGCTCCCGTCCTTGATTTAAATGATGAGGGGGGTGTTGCACCCGCGTAGGCATAGGCGTCGCGTTGGGTGAATTCGGAAGCACGCCCATGCTGAGAGTCGAAAAGAATGGGACGCCGTCCGAGGAAAGCCCGGCGAGCACGTTGGGGTCGTCGATCGACATAAGCCCAAAGGCAGAGGAGAACCCGCCTTCTCCGACGGTATGTGGTGGCTGTGTCGCAGCTGCGGTTGCAGCGGGAGGCGCAGGGGGAGTGGTAGGGGCAGTAGAAACGGGAGCGGATGCAGACGGGCCGAGAAAAGTCGTTGGTGGCTGGGACGTCGGCATCGAGTCGCGGCGCTGTGCATGACAGTGAGTCTGCCTCTGCATATCCTCCGAATGACCCCCGTACATCTCGCTCCCCGGGAGCGGGAGCTGCAGACTTGAAGACGCCGCGCTCGAAGGGACCGACTGCGACGTCGTGCTGCTGCTGTCGCTAAAATCCAACGACACTCTCCGGGGGCGGTATGCAGAGCCGATGGAACCCGCAGCATCATAGAAGCCGGGCGCGAAAGAAGCCGGCTCCGAGGAGGTGAGTGAGTGGGTCCTCGCAATGCTCCCCTCGAACGACTTGGTATCATCCACGAGTGCATATGTCCCAGGTTCACCCCAGGCAGGGTACCAGTGACCCAACGACGGTGGCTGGTGATGATGATGTTGGTGGTGGTGGTGTGTCTGGGTGGCATAGATGCTCGGGTGTGCCACGGTAGGGCTGTTTGAGATGACGGGGACACTACCGCGTCGAAGCAGTTCGACGGTCTGTGCGCGGTATTTCGCCGCCATGTCTATGTCGGACCCCGTCGCAAAGGGTGGCTGTAACACGTCCTGAGTGATCCAGTTGGGAGGATAAGCAGCTGGATTAGCGGCGGCAGGGTTGAAGGAGAATGGGGCATTGAAGATCTGGTCTGTGCCTGGGTAAGTGGCAGAGATGGTGGGTAGCGCGGTATAGTCGTCGATGAAGGGGGGGAACCGCGAAGGGCCGACGCTGCCTGCGAGCGAGGAGCAGGAAGAGGAAGGGGATCGCGGTTGATGGTGGCCGGGTCCGCTCGGAGCGGTCTGCCGGTGAAATTTGACATAGGTACAGCGGAACTTGCGGGAGAGGCACTTTGCTGAAACAAAAATGAGACAAGGAACGGAAAGAGGAACGAAGGACGTACAGCAAGGGTTGGACCCGTCGCAGGGAAGACTGGACTGGACGCATTGATCGCATGCCTGCTTGGAGGTGGTCGCGCGCGAAACAGCTGCTGAACCCTTTCTACGTCCGCCCGCGGTGGCATTGGCTGGAGGCTTTTCGTTTGCGTGGCACTTGTTGACGTGGCGGGCGAGAAGGTCACTAAGTTGCAAGAGGTTGGCGACAATATGAAAAGGGTCGGCGGGTGGAGTGGCGTTACCTTCTGGCGAACTGATCACCACAGAATTGGCATTTATACGGGCGATCGCCTGTGTCTGTTTTATGCTAGCGCGTGAGCAGGGGACGGGGTGGAGCGAGGGAGTAGGGAACGTACGTGATCGCATGTGGCGCGCTACGTGCTGAGGACGAGTGAAGGTGGCTTGGCAGACTGGACATTTGTGGTCACCGCCCATCGTGTATGACGGTCGTCGGGGGTTGTTTCTAGTCGTCGTCGTCGTCGTCGTCGGCGATGCTGAGAGAGTCGCTGGCTCGCTCGCAGTTGGTGGATCCCCAAGCCGATGACACAACTTGTATATATTTACTCTATCACATCTATCCAACCCCAGATCTCAGATAGCGGCTACTTCCGCTTAATGATGTCATAGATCCATTTCCACGCTACTAGCACAGGAATCTCCCATTGTCCGTCCCCCTACTACTCCTCTCTCTCCCCGTCCAAACCACATCCAGCCTACCAAACACCGTATACAGATAATGAGTAGCCCACCAAGAAACATTGTTACAAAAAAAAAGACCATTTACCGGGTTGTCAAGACAATGAACGAATGACGCAATGTAATTACGTCTGTTTACGCGAGATCGTGGCGGAGATCAACCCACTGCAACAACACGCACGATGAATGACGTCAGGGAAAGACAATACGCCGGCAGCCACTGCGTCATGGCACTCACCTCGGTGCAGCTACGGGAACAAACACCTCCGCTTTCGCACTGCAGCAAGGGGTCGTCAGCATCGCATGCAGGGTAAACGTGTCGACGTCGCGTGGCTCCCCAGACTGAGACGTCCCCCATTTCCGGCTATCAGCCGCTCCCCATTCTCGTGACACCATACGTCGACGTGTCGGGGAAGAACCGCAGTGAAACTCCCAGAGACAAAGAAAGCAAGAGAACAGGTCAAAAAGAAAATGGGGCGTCATCGGCTTGAGTGAGTATACGCCGTAGCGTGTCCTCTTCATTAACCCAAGTCAGCGCTCCATCCCACAGCCCCTGCATGCCCACTGGATTCTCTGTCCGACAAAAGGGCGGTGATCATGAGATCCCGCTCGCGATCTCACGGAATCAACCTCCGCAGGACATCTCCGCAGCAGCATGCCCAGATTAGGTCAAATTCCTGCCGTGGCATGAGAAAGAACAGGGGACACGCGGGATGAGCACGGGCAGAGACAACACGCTACGCCGTCACCGCGGTCGTCTCAGTGTCGCTGAGCTCGATACGACTGACGTAATGGGGTTCGATGAACGTATGCCACCGGCGTCATCGATCTTCACCGCCGCGCATCGCAGGGAGAAAAAAAGGGGGGCCAATCAGAGACACAATCGACGGTCCGCGTCCGATCCCAGTCGATTAAATCCGCGAGAGAAGCACCTCACTGCCCCATCCGATCTCTCCCGATCCCACACGTCACCGACACAAATAGAGACAAACGTTACTCACGGTGTTAGGTTGTCCACGCCGATGTACTTCATGTCCACGGGAAGGTAGTGCTTGTTCGGAAGCTTGTACGTCGCTTCCTCCACACCCGCGTTCTCCGCGATAATCCGCTCTCCCATCTTGTATAGCGTAGCCTGCTTTGCCATGACAGTGTGTGAGACCCATCGTCATCGTTTTGCACCCACCTGCACGCTCGCGCTCTCGTCCATCGCGAAGAGATCCAGGGTAGACTCCCTGGCGCGCTCAGCAACACCGACTGCGTCCCACACCGACCCCTTGGCCTCGCCAATGTTCTTGGGAACACCGAAATCGAGCAACTTGGGATCAGTAGGGATGGGGATCGAGATCGGTGCAAAGCGGTACTCGAGATCGACAGACGTGCTCAAAACGCGCTCAGAGACCTCGACGAGCGTCGTATACTCATCGCGGAGGAAACTTTCGAACGCAGACCCGGTCGACTTGAGCACTGCGGACATCGTGAGTGTGGGCTCAGAGATCCTATCGGTTGACGTACCCAACAGATCGGATATGCCCGCAGTCACATTGGCCGTCAGGGTCTTTTCGTCCTTCTTCTCGACCTAGAGAGAGACCGCGGAGAGGGATCAGCACATGCAGAGTGTGAGAATGGGTGAGAGGGAGGAGAGCATATGTGAGCCGGTCAGCAGGAGCCAGTGCGATTTATATAAGTGTAAGAAAAAAAAAGGGACAGTCTCGGTCGCTCCACGGGCTAGACCACGGTCCTCGGTCCATGTGGAGCCGGCAACGCACGCCGACTCGGAACCAAACAATTCACTCCATTCGGAACGCTATCCGCGTAGCGACTCTGATCTTGGCATTGGAATGCACAGCCAGTTCCACTTACTGCGATGTGGACGATCCTCTTATCATCTCCGTCCCGGAAGAATGCGTGTGGGTGCAGTTTGGTCTGTCCGCTCACGTTGATGCGCGACCAACGAAGTTGCTCGATGGTGATGAACGCCTTCTGGAGGTGGGGGTATTTCGAGAGGATGTGCGTGCCGAGGTGGAGTGCAAAGTGCTCCGCAACCAGAATGTGATCCGATACTTTGGCGAGATCTAGTTCGTGCCAGTGCATGAGTGGTGGAGCATCAAGAAAACGAAGGAGACATACAATAAGTGATGTTCTTCACTGTCGACAGAGAGGGCTCCCGTCAAGGGCGGTCATGGAAAGACAGTGTGCGCATGACGTACTGGAATCGGTAGCGACAATGACCGAGTTATCCGCCCGAGTGTACCTAGGACATTCACAGCTCAACATCCCGTCGTCACAGAGGAACATCCGCGTCGCTCACGAGACATCGATATCGCCTTCGACGAGCAGCGTGACGTTGTACTCGACGATATAGTGCATTCCATTGCTCTCGCGCTTGATCCTGAAGACGCGCACCTTGTCCTTGCCGTAGCGTGCGCTCTTGAGCATGACGTTTGCGCTGTGTGTGGACATAATGGCCAAGGTATCTCCTTAGAAGCAGTGCAAGCCACAGATAAGATGAGCGGATCAAGTCCTAGTTCGATTTGTAATAACTCCACAGAAACGCCGACCCGAATTGACCCGGATAGAAAGATAAGAGAGTTCTGGGAGGCATCATGGGGCTCCTCAACCCCATTCTACGCTTCCATAACTTGTCCCTTTGTTGTCGTCCGTACTTCCACGATTAATTAAACGACTTTATCCTTGGGGCGAGTCTGTATGACAACCGTTCCGAATCTCGATGGCAAGGCACCAGGGACGAGCAACCAGCGCCCAGCTGCGAGGATGACTGCGGGAAGAAAAGAGGCAGATTACGTAAACTCGTCCATCGTCTCTGCCATTGCAATTGTCACGGTGTTGATCGAGATCGCCGACAAACGCAGAACTTCCCAGAGGCTCTTTTCCCGTGTTGTCTGTGGGTCTCCACTAGCACTACCCATCATCACCAATCAATGAAGCTGGCATCATTGACAAGACGAATGCCAACCCTTCAACAGCTCTTGATTCAATTCAGACTCGGGGAGCCTGAGAGATATCGAACTTATATGCGCAGAAAATTACCCAAGCCAGTCTGAATGCAGTCGATAAGCTGGAATATCGTACGCCATTGCCAGCGTACTACCTGGACTCATCAGGTTCGGTTCCGTGTTCGGCGCTCCGGCGAAACTGGAACCTTCATGCCACATTGCCAGTGGCGGAAAACCGATCAGAATGGAACTTTGAACGGAACTTCCGAACTTTGTGAAGTGGTTAAATTTCGAGTCCGCCTCTGATCAGGGCCGATGGCGCTCCGACCGGCGTAACTCAAGCGATGCGGGAAATGGAGACGTGGACCGGCAACTTGAACGGGTGTGCATAATGGCTATAGTGTAATCAAACTTCGAGCTGGACTTCAAAGCTGAAGCTGAAGCACGGCTCCTCACTCGAATTTATAGACCGACACGGAAGAACGTAGTGCGAGGCTCGCGATCTGAGGGCCCGCCACCGAACCTATATTGAACGTTTATGTACGTCCGACATGACATGACACGACGTGACGCGTCAGGCATACTCATGATTTTGAATCTGAACGTTGCAGTGGTCGATCTGGGTTTTGTGATAGTTTTATGATGAATGAAACATGTTGTAGGCGTAGTAGTCTGAGTGGCATGCCGAGACTGCGGATGCTGAGTGCTGAGCTGTTTGTACAGACGACCAGGTCCCAGACTATCTCACGACGTTACGAAGGGGAGACCAAGTGACGGAATCAAAGGGGTCTTCAATGAACTGGGCTTCAACAATGCGTGTGCACTGGTCAACCGCTTGGCACTGAACGGCGTTCAGTCCCCATCCTAGATGTAATCGAGAAAATCTGACTGGGACGAAGACACCGCACTATTATCATTGGCCATGATGAG